>VDFB02012535.1:0-25741 GCA_007258455.2 Sequoia sempervirens
AATTCTTATACCTTAAGCATCAATTTTGGTGGAAGATCTAACTTTATCCTTTTTGGCAAAACAAGTGTGATTCAAGATGGAATTCAACTAAGAGAAGTTTTCCACTACATACAACTCATTTCCTTTTCTTTAAAGTTTTCTTTGACCAAACTAGGACTTCTAGGATAGAGGAATATTTTTGTTAGTAGTTCCAACTTCAATTTGGTCATTCACAGGGATATTTTTGGAGATGGATTTGGAACTGAGGGAGACCTTTGAGGAGAGGAGGAGGAGGTGATTTTTGTGGAGGGGGATATGGATATATTTTTGGTGGAGATGGGGGAATTTTTGGAGGTAGTATTCAAGGGGTGGATCCCTAGAAGGGGAAGAAGATTTGTGCACTGATGAGAAGATTTTAAGATAGGAAGAAGTGGGTGGTTTCTTGAGAGAGGGATTTTTTGAAGATGGTGATTAGGGATTTTGAGATGAAGATGGAGGTGGTGTTTAATTATGTGTTGTTTCTCCTTCTTGGGGACTACTAAGCATTTGATGATCTTGGGTTTCTTCTTCTTTTACAAAAAAATATCTATACATTAAGGTGGCTTGAGTCCCAAGTATTTAAGATTTATACCTTTATCAACAACTACTTGCGACACTTTGACAGAAGTAGGACAATCTTGATTTTTATTAGGTGATCCCTTAGTCATGTTCTTCTTTTTTGCTCTTTATGGGCTCTTTTAACTTCATCCTTAGCCACAAGAGGACTATATTGATCATAATTTATGTCCTCTCTTCATTTAATTTGAATCCTATCTTAATTAATTTGAACTCAACTATAGACCAATTAGTAAGGGAATGGGTTTGTCAAATATATGTTGTTCCTCATATGAGAGATCTAATACCTTACCATGATCCAAAATTTCTTTAGGCACATCAAAGATCCCAAAGGCTCAAATATCAAATGTTATGATTTTTCTTTAATTTCTTATTGACACTTTATGCTCATCATCATAGTCAACCTATAGATCTTCAAGAATCAACTTATGTGTATATGATAGTCCTGCTTGCTTCTCCATGAGTCCTTAAGGATCAAATGTTAGTCTCGCTTAAAATGGGTAGAGGGAAATTGGGGACATATTCATTTCTATAGTCTTTGCAACTACATAAATGGGACAAGTATAATATTTGATGACAAGTGGGAATAGAATACCTATTGTTCTTATTATATAAAATTTTATGAACTTTAGCTAACTACTAACAAAGGTCCAATATGACTAATTTATTGCAACATATGTTAGAAAGTGATAAGGGCACCAATATACATTGGTTAGGCAGCCTAATCTTATTGGTTAATATTTATAGTGCCCCCAAAAGCTATATATATATTCATTGTAAATCTAGACCTTTCATTATTAGGTCATAGATATGACGGTAGATGCTATGTTGGTTTTACCTTGGCCTAGAAGGAAACCCCCTATTTATGAGGGCATCGTATTACGATTATGTATTGTATTGTGAAGAGACTGTGATAGAGAGAAGAGAAAGTTACAATTGATGTGTTGTAGGTTGTATGCCTTCATTTTTCTAGATGAAATAAAGGAAGGACTAGTTGTTTCTCCATGGATATAGTCCATATTGGGTGAACCACATATATTTGTCTTTGTGTTTTTGTGTCATTTTATATTTTATTGTATATTTTTCTATGATCCTATTCCTAACAATATATCCTCCAACCCTAATATACATAAATGTAATAAATTGAATGAACCGATTTCCCCACATAGCAATGTGCATGGTTGTCTTAATTGATAAGTGTGTTGATATCATTCTCCAAAATTTTGATAATGAAAAAGAGAAAATAATAGTTTACTCTTCTAAAGTATTTTTTATTCTATTAGAGATTTTGTTGTGGATAATACTCATAAACTAGTTTTTGGCTTGATCCACTACCACTAAATCCATCTCTTTCTAATATAAGGAGTATTATTCTTCTAAAAGTTGAATAGAACAGATAGGTGGTCACAAAAAAACCTTTTTAACAACCTCTAATAGTTGATTATGCAACTTTTTTCTTATTATAATACCCCACTTAATAAATTATTTTCCTTCTAGAACATTTGTGAGAAATAGCAACATCCACAAGTGGAATTCTTTTGCATTCTTGTTTCCCATAATCCTATCAAGTAAGGTGAGTAAACCATTCACTTTTTCAAAAATTCACTTATATAAAGGGTTTTTGGTATTCAAGAGATGGTGGTTCTCTCCTTTTTAACTATATTTTTTTTAATTTTTAGAGGTATTGGTTAAGATTTTCTTCGTAGAATCACCTAGTTGACTTAATTGATATATTTGCATACTTATAATCGCTGGGGATTTCAAATATATCTTCTATATACTTAGGAATATTTTGGGTTACCTTCTAACCTATAGTGTTTTGAATCTCCCTAGTATCTTGATTATAAGATCAAGCACAAGTCATTACTAGCAATGTAAATTGCATTGAAATAGGGAAGGCAATATCTTAAATGACTCTACTTTCTATAATGTTTTGACTCTTTTATTTGTCTCTTTCTTTTCATTCATTTTGGTGTGAATCTTTTCTAAACTCATGTGCCCAAATCTGTATCTATGATATTTTTTATCTCCATGATTAGTTTGGAAGGGGAACAATACCTTTGAACTCGTACTTAATTATTTGAGGATATGTCATAATCTCAAGATTCTTTGACTTTGGAAGAAATAAGGAAAAAAATTAATTAGTAGTTGAGTGGGTTTTCAATGTTAGGATGTAACTTTGTAATTGTTAGAAGATTAATCTTTACTTGGTAAAGGTTATTCTTTAATTGTAATTTTTTATTAACTTGTAGGAATATTCCAAAGGAATCCCTACAAGTCTTTTGTCTTTTTGTCATCTCACACATGTGTGAGGATGAATTATTTTTTAATTCCTTTATTAAGGAATATTTGTAACCACCTCCTTAAGAGGTGACACTTTGCACACACATAGATGAATGGTGGCATTCATTGAGTTGGGAGTTACATTCTAACTCCTTCTTCTCACCTCTACTTATTGAGGTGCCTCTCCTCTCATTCTTTAAGATTCAAGCAAGCAAGCTAAAGCTGAAGCTCTCTCTCTCTTTGTATTATTCTTTAGGCATTTTGCCTCCATTCATAATATTGGGGTTTTTTCTTGTTTTTTCCCCTTAACAAATTCTTGTGTCTCTTTTGCTTTGGTGGTGCTTGGTTTGGCTACTTCAACTTATTTGGTAATCTCTTTCCTTCAAACAATTGCTCTTTATTAGTACTTTCCTTTGCTCTTTTTTTTATTTCCTTTCATGGTATCAAAGCTTGGTATTACTAATATCTTGTGAGCTATATTGTTGAACGTTTACCAGATTTTTCAACACACCATTGGAGATACTCTCAAAGAGGAGAAGAAGAGCAAGTGTCTAATCTTGGTAGTTTTTTGTCTTCTAACCCTTTTGTAGGATTTCTTATCTAAAAATTTCTAAGTTTTTCAAAATCCAAATCTGTCAAATATACTTTGCATGCATGTTTTATTTTTTGTATAAAAATTTAAAATTTATTTTTTGTATAAAAATTAAAAAACCCTCTAATAAAGGGTTATTTTTCATTTTTTTATAAACAATTCATTAGTTCTGTAATTTTTTTTGGAATATTAGGCTAAATCTCTAAAAAAATCACTATATTTTACATTTAAAAAAAAATAAAATCAAATTTTGTAGGGATCTAACCCTAGTTCAAAAACTCTTTTTAGAAAAAGACTAATCTGTAAACAAATCTAAAAAAAATTTCCCTTTTTTTTCTATTAGTTTAAATCTAAAAAAATACATTATTTTTGCATGTTCAAATTTCTTTAAAAA
Organism: Sequoia sempervirens; assembly: GCA_007258455.2. NCBI lineage: Eukaryota > Viridiplantae > Streptophyta > Pinopsida > Cupressales > Cupressaceae > Sequoia > Sequoia sempervirens. The sequence continues at coordinate 3,864 of VDFB02012535.1, forward strand.
GAAAAATCATTTTTCTTTTGGGCTCTAACTTGTTTTTTAAAATTTCAATCTCTGTCAAATCTGTAATTTTTCTATTTTTTTAAAAAAAATCTAAAATTTCAATCTTCATAAATAAATATAATTTGTTTATTTTTCTGTTCTTATTTAGGGCTTTGGCTGTTGTGTCAAATCTTTTTCAAAAATTAAAATTCTTAAAATCCCTTTTAAGGGTTTCAGCTGCCTTGTACCTCACTCTTGCCACTGGTCTACCATTTTTTTTCTTGCTGCAAACCGTCACCTCGCTGCTTTTACTCGGCTCCCTACCTTTTCCCTGTGCAACCTCTATCACTATTTTACCCCCATTTTTCCACCATCTCTCTATGCACGTTGTTCCTAAATCTGTGTTCATTATACTTCCTTTCTTCACCCACCTATTTTCAGCAAAAGTCTTTTTAAAAAAATTGCCCGCCCATTTCTTTTCCCTCCGCCTTTTTCAAGTTTTTCCATCATAATATTTGTTCTTTTAAAAAGAATTTTCCCGCGCGTATGTTTTTAATTCCAACTTCAAAAAGCTTATAATAACATTTTATTGTGCTTTGAATTTAGCCTAGTAAGATCTTTTTAAAAGTTTTAAAATCGATTCTTTAAAGTAAATATTCAACTCTCACTATTTAATATGAAAGTTTAAATTAAACATTCATTCGAATATTTTAAAAAGAAAGTTTTAGAAAATAAAGTCTTTAAAATGAAAGTTTAAACTTTTTCATATATAGGTAGACTTTTAAAGATTAAAAGTTTTTTAAGAGAGCATATATTTAAGTTTTTTTTTTATATAGCTTTTTTTCACTTTTTAAAAGTTTTTTTTAATAATATTAAACTATTAATAATATCAATAATTAAATTATTAATTAAAAAAAATTCTAAAATCAAATTTTTATATTTATATTCTAGTTTAATAAAAATTAGGAGTTTTTCATTTTGTTAAAGGGATTTATTTTATTTTTAGGCTTTTTTTTTTTTTAAGATTTAATTAAGAGAGCTATTTCTTTTTTTAAAAATTACATAGTTATTCTAAAGTTGTGAATTTTTGCAATCATGTCAACTTTAATTCCTGAAATTAAATTAACTAGTTCTAACTATCATTCTTGGAAGACTCATATTTGTTTCATTTTTCGTTTTAAACATCTTTTAGATGTAGCTACAGATCCTAAATCTAAACCAGGGTCATCTGCATCCAAAGATGAAATCGAAAAATGGAATCTCAAAAATGAGGAAGCCCTTGGCCTCATAGGTATCTCCATGTCACCCAAACTTTATGTTCACATTGAGACATGTACAACTGCCTATGAAGCATGGGACAAACTCAAAACAATTTATGATAGTACAAATGAATCAAGAAAAATTCAAATTCAAGATCAACTTGAAGATTTGAGGTATTCTGATTTTAAATCTATGGATGATTTTTTATTTTAATTTGATGCTTTAAATAATCAATTGGATGGTTTAGGAGTTAAATTAGATAATCTTAGATTAATTCATCTTATTCTTAAAAAGTGTCTTCCTAGACAATTTCAACAATTCATTACTAATATTCATGCTCAATTAGCTATTCCTTCTTTAGCTACTCAATTAACTTATGATATTTTTCGTGATTTATTAAGACAAGAAGAGGCTAAGTTAATTCAATTTGGTACTCTTAAGTCTAATGAACATGCTTTCTTGTCTAATCATAAGCAAAATTTTAAACCTCATTCTAAACAACAACATTATAATTCCAAACCTCATTATAATAATGGCAATGATCTTAGAAAGTTTAACTCTTCTAAGAAACCACATTGCACTTATTGTAATAAGGATGGTCATTGGCAAAATACTTGTTTTAAGAAGCAAAATGAGAAAAATCCTATGAAGAAAAATAATCAACAACAAAATAAACCTAATAATAATAAGTTTCAAAATAATGCAAATCAATCTAGACGTGCTTTTACTTGTAGTTCTAATGTTTCTCAACCTCTTGAATGGGTTATTGATTCAGGTGCATCTCAACATGTTACTTCACATAAAGAAGTTTTTGAGTCTATGCAACCTGATATATCTAATGTTCCTCTTCAACTTGCTAATAATCATACTTGTAAAGTAGAAGCAATTGGAGATGTGAATGTTCCTAATGGTAAATTGCATGATGTTTTATATGTTCCTGAATTAAAGACTAACTTGCTTTCAGTTGCTAAGCTTTGTCAAGATTATAAAATAGAATTTTACAAAGATATGTGCTATGTTATTGATCCAAAACAAAACAAGGTCATTGCTAATGCTAAATTAGACAATGATAATTTGTTCAAATTTTATGAGTTTGCTCAATCTAGATGCTCTTTAATATCTACCATTGATTTTAATGTTTGGCATGAAAGACTTGGTCATATAAATGCTAACAATATTGCTTTAATGCAAAAGCTTAATATGGTAGATGGATTTCCTAGTATTGTTCCATCTAAAATTGTATGCACAGGATGCATGAGTGGTAAGATGCATAGGGAGCCCTTTCCACATGGTCAATCATGGAGGGCAACTCATAAGTTGCACCTAGTTCATAGTGACCTTTTGGGACCCATGGAGAATAACTCCATCCAAGGATCAAGGTATGCACTTACTTTTGTTGATGATTTTTCTAGAAGAACTTGGATCTATTTTCTTCATAGTAAGGATCAAGTTCTTGATATATTTTCTGAATTTCATAAATTTGTTGAAAGGCAATCTGGTTTTAAACTTAAAATTCTTAGAACTGATAATGGAAAAGAATATGTGAACAATGCTTTTAATAGTTATTTGAAATCATTTGGTATTAAGCATGAGCTAACTATTCCCTATACACCTCAACAAAATGGTGTAGCGGAAAGGAAGCATAGAACTATTGTTGAAATGGCTAGATGTATGTTACATGCTAAAAATATGTCTTATAAATTTTGGGCAGAAGCTATGTTTTGTGCTACTTACATTATTAATAGGACTCCTACTAAAGCTTTAAAGGATATAACTCCTGAAGAAGCTTGGTCTGGTAGGAAGCCCAATCTTAAGCATTTAAGGATTTTTGGTTCAATTGCTTATGTTCACAAACCTAAACAAAAGAGGCAAAAATTAGATGCTAAATCTTCTTATCATATTTTTGTTGGTTATGATGAACATTCTAAAGCTTATAGAGTTTATAATCCTCTTACTAACAAAGTTAAAGTTGCTAGAGATGTATGCATTGCTGAAAATGGTGTTCATGATTGTTCTAAAGTGCATAATATTGATTCTTCTCAAAATAAAGTTATTGTTGTGGAGGATAATCCTCAAGTTGATACTCCTCTTAACCCTCCTAATGCATCTCTTACTCATAGTGATAGTGATGATGAAAATGTTGAAATTTCTCCTCATGATTCTTCTTCAAGTGATGATACTCCTACATCTAAAAGAAAGCCAAAATGGTTTAAAAATTTGTTGCAAGAAAGTGAGGATTATTTAGCTAAAAATCCACCTAAAAGAAGAAAGGCAAATTATTGTAATCATGCTTTGATGTCTAACATTATGAATTCAAATGATCCTCAAACTTATGAACAAGCTAAAGATCAACCTCATTGGCAAAAGGCTATGCAAGAAGAATATGATACTTTAATTGCTAATAATACTTGGGATTTAGTTTCATTACCTCAAGGTAAGAATCTTGTTTCATGCAAATGGTTGTATAAAACTAAGGTTAATGCAAATAATGAAGTTAGCAAGTTTAAAGCTAGATTAGTTGCTAGGGGCTTCTCTCAAGTTGAAGGATTAGATTATAATGAAACATTTGCTGCAGTAGCTAAGATGCCAACCATTAAATTAGTTCTTGCTTTAGCTTCTCATATGCATTGGCCTATTCATCAAATGGATGTTAAAAGTGCATTTTTAAATGGTGATTTACATGAAGAAATTTATATGTCCCAACCTTTGGGTTTCATTAAGGAAGGTAATGAAAATCTTGTTTGCAAATTGAAGAAATCAATATATGGTTTAAAGCAATCTCCTAGAGAATGGTATTCTAAAATCAATGCTTTCTTTCTATCTCAAGGTTTCATTAGAAGTAAAAATGATCCCAATTTATATATTAAGCATAGTGAAGATGATATTGTGATTATTATTTTATATGTTGATGATTTAATTATCACTTCTAGTTCTAACAATTTGATTAGTGATGTTAAGCCTCAACTAAATCAACAATTTCAAATGACTGATTTAGGCCTATTACATTATTTTTTGGGTATGCAAATTTGGCAAACACCTAAAGGTATTTTTATTTCTCAACATAAATATGCTCAAGATCTCTTAGATAGATTTAAAATGAATGATGCAAAGTGTGTTTCTACTCCTTGTGAATTAGGAACTAAATTAATGGTTGATATGGAAACTCCTTTTGTTGATCCTACTTTATATAGGCAATTAGTAGGAAGTTTAAATTATCTAACTCTTACTAGACCTGATATTTCTTATAGTGTTGGATTGGTTTCTAGATTTATGTCTAAACCACAACAAACTCATTTTAAAGTTGCAAAAAGAATTTTAAGATATGTTAAAGGTACTCTTAATCTTGGTCTTTTTTATGATGCAAATTGTGATTTTTCTTTAAAGGGTTATACTGATTCAGATTTAGGAGGTGATCCCAATGATGGGAGATCCACTTGTGGTTATTGTTTCTTTGTTGGATCAGGTGCAATCTCATGGAATAGTAAGAAACAACAATCTACTTCTCTTTGTTCTACAGAAGCTGAATATAAAGGTTGTACAAATGCATCTAAAGAAGCATTATGGTTAAGAAGATTACTTGAAGACTTGGGTCTACCTCAAAGGATCCTACTCCTTTATATTGTGATAATCAAAGTGTTATTGCTTTGGCAAAGAATCCAATTTTTCATGCAAGGACCAAGCACATTTCTCTTCAACATCATTTCATTAGAGAGCAAATTGAAGACAAGCAAATTTCTCTTTTGTATTGTAAAGGTGAAGATCAAGTTGCAGATATTCTCACCAAAGCTCTTTGTAAAGATAAATTTCTCTTCCATTGTAAAAATATTGGATTACAACCCATTGAAGGGTTTGATGTAACCTCCCCAAGTAAAGCTTAAGGGGGGATGTTAGAAGATTAATCTTTACTTGGTAAAGGTTATTCTTTAATTGTAATTTTTATTAGTAGGAATTCCAAAGGAATCCCTACAAGCTTTTGTCTTTTTGTCATCTCACACGTGTGAGGATGAATTATTTTTAATTCCTTTATTAAGGAATATTTGTAACCACCTCCTTAAGAGGTGACACTTTGCACACACATAGATGAATGGTGGCATTCATTGAGTTAGGAGTTACATTCTAACTCCTTCTTCTCACCTCTACTTATTGAGGTGCCTCTCCTCTCATTCTTTAAGATTGAGAAAGCAAGCTAAAATTTTGAAGCTCTCTCTCTTTGTATTATTCTTTAGGCATTTTGCCTCCATTCATAATAATGAGGGTTTTTTGTTTTTTCCCCTTAACAAATTATTGTGTCTCTTTTGCTTTGGTGGTGCTTGGTTTGGCTACAACTTATTTGGTAATCTCTTTCCTTCAAACAATTGCTCTTTATTAGTACTTTCCTTTGCTCTTTTTTAATTTCCTTTCAGTAATTTCTATAAAAGTAAAAAAACCAAAGAATTTTACAATGGTAGGCTTTCAAAGTTTGATTATAATTATGTGACTATAAAGATGTAGTTAGGGTCTAGAAGTCTACATGCATCTAAGTGGGTTTTGAGTTTTAGAATCAAGTTCACAATTGTAATATTGCATGTAGGGTCCAAAATATTGAAATTATGTTGTGGATGGGGAAGCAAGTTTCAATTGTAACTTAGAAAGAACAAGAGAGTTATAAATATATTATAAAACTATGAGAGAAATAACATGCGGGGTTTTAAGATTTGGTGGCAATTTTCCAAGTGTTACCAAAAACTTAAAGACCAGATGGAGCTGAAATCCTACCCATGAAAGTCTTGGACAATTTTCCCATAAAGATGATGAATCCCCAAACTGAAAAATTATTCATATTTAATAGAACTAAGAGCACCTAGTAAAGTGATGAATATTTGGGAGGGTTGTCCAAAAGAAAGCTTAGAACTAGACACAAAAGCACTATATGATTGGTAAGAATAATTCTTTAAAGAATTAAACCCTAATTTCTTATTCTCAAAGGTGAATGAATCTAATCAACTCGCTCACAAATCAATCTAGAGATGCAACTAGTAAAGCTTGTGATTAAACGATCTTAGGAATAAGGTGTCTCAATCTTTAATAATTCCTAGCATGATTATTTATTTATTTTTCTATGTAATTAGTTATGTGCATCTGATGACGTCATTTTTGTGGGTCTAATATGTTGAATTTAACTCAAGTCAATGATGAAAAGTTGCTATGATAGGTGTGAATTGTCCATATATGCAAAGTGGAGTTTGCATGCATGCAAGTGCTTTGTATACATGCATGTTCTTTACATGTGAGTTTTTGCATGCATCAGCATTGGAGATTATGCCATGTGCCTTTCTAGGCATCCAATTTAGAAGCTTCCTTATTTGTATTTGTAAAATCTATGAATACAAGTGTTAGGATTAGAGTTGTATTATAAAATTATTTGCAAGTACTATTATGTCAAGTCAAAATTATTTCAAAATTCAACACTTGTGTACTGTTGGAAAAAAAAATCTCTACAAGTGTATAAGAAATTTTCTCTAAAAGTGTGTTTAACCACATTGTTTACTATAATACATTGAACAGACTTTTGGAGTGTGGGGTTTTTCTCCTGAAAGGGTTTTTCCCATGTACATCTTGTGTTGAGAGAATTTATCTATGGTGGTGTTATTTTTATATTTCTTGTAATGTGCATCTTCTTCACAATAATTGTTTAAGGGTTGAAAAAAATTATACAATCTTTTGTCAGTAGATTGGTGTAGGAAGTTGTTTTCACACACCTTGCTTCCTTTCAAACAAGAGATTGTTAGATGCATAAGCATACCAAAATTATAAAAAATAGCCATGTGAATGAGGGATGGGTCATCATCTTTATAGTTTAATGTGCATTTGCAAGCAATAAACATTATGCTTTTTAGTTTATCAATAGTTTTTTTGGGTTTGGATGTGTTGATAAAATATTTGCAAATAACTCAAACTTTCCCAATGGGTAGCAAAAACTACTCCGATAGTTAGAGAGATCGCTATTGGATTAGAGATCTTCCTCTATGTTTGAGAGTGGTAGCTCCCTCTTATGACTTTAATTTGAGTTTTTTAGGGTACAATTTTAATTAGGAAAGGCACACAAAAGAGAGAAAAATGGAGAGAAACCCTAGATGAGAGTCATGATAAAATCACCTAGACTTCTCAAGAATAGACTTGGAAAAAAAAGAGCAGAAATAAACAATTGCACAAAGTTCAACAATTTGTGCTCACAATAATAATTGATAAGATTGGCAATTACCCCTTTATCGTATGAAGAAAAATTGAGGAATTGATCACACATTAGACATAAGATGTAATCAAGATAGGATACAATAGCTCAAAGTATAATAATATTTTTTCAATTCCTATAACTTAGATGTAATTATGCATATAAGAGAATCACCAAAACACGATCACATATTAACATAAGAAAAACTTGTAATCTATGAGAGAAAGTTAGACACAAAATTCTGAAATATTCCTTCATTTCTTCAATATAATGAGAATACAAAGTTTTTGAAAAATCCCTATACAATGATTGCATTGAAAAGGTAGCCAATTGTCCTGAAGCTCATAGATGAAAAACCCCTCTTACAAAATTCTCTAGATGAGAGGTTGAAAAAAAATCATTTGCATTCATATTTTATATTTATATAGTTTCCTTCTTAGTGAGAACATATGATTCTTAGAAGATTAGTTACAATGAAGAAACTTTTCACTTACCCTTGCACATAGCATTTAAATCATAAAATGAATTAAAATATTATTAAAATGAATCTTATGATAAAAAGATATATTAACAGTATTAAGTTTCCACAGTTCATAATGATAAAGTGCAAGCTATTTCTGGATTGAAACTGTAAGAATTTTTATATCAATGTTCCCGATCATACTCCATGATCCATCATCAGGATAATATGCAAGCAGAAAGAGAGAAGAATGTGATTATAGAGTATGATCCGAAACGTTGATATAAAAATTCTTACAGAGTTTCAATCCAAAAATAGCTTGCAAACAGATATATTTGACTGGTAAACGATCTTCATAACATTCGGCATGGGTTGCTCATAAATGGAATCTAAATATGGTTTTGATAATTGACAAACAGGGCATGAAGTGAAGTCCCAGTGTTGCAGAGCTCGAGTTGGCAGTACCAAAGTTTTGTTTAAATGGCATAAGTGCAGAGCAATTGTCTAGTATATTCACAAAGACGTGGTTTTTCCCACCCAAACGTTTGCACAAATTCTTCCATCAAACCTTTTCCTATATCCAGGTGCTTGTAACAACCTGCGCATGAGTAACGTTGTTCTTCCAACAATTGCTTCAAATATTTATGTGGATGTATTTGAATAATAAGCCGTATGGTCTTCCTAAAAGTGGAAAATTTCTCACTATCACCATGTCTGTAATCACTGGTACCGAGCTCAACATGTGAACAAATTGACAAGTTTTGGAGAGAACTACAACTGGACTCTTTTTAATTCAGTGTTATCTTAATATTTTCAGATGCATTACCTTCAAAGTAGAAGTTGTATCAAAAAGGCTTTTCTAGGGTAGAAAAAACCAGAACGGTGGTGCTGAATCAAATGGAGTTCTTGTAGAGAGAAGTGACTGTAGGCATTCTTGAACAAGAGCACTTCATCCACTGATCACATTAGAGGAAGCATTTCCAAAAACCTTACGGGACTCTCTTTCAACAAGTTCCCACGGAGAAGAAGGATTCACTCTGCTTTGACCACCAAAATATCTTTTTCAATTGATGATAAGGGCCACAAGGAAATAGCAATATCTCCTCTCACTCTCCCATTGATTTCATGTACCCATTCCATCAAACCAATGGCCACTAGAGCTCCTTCTACTTCAGCTAGAGAACCAATAGGTTCACCATCTCTTTCCAAATGTGGATTCCTCTGGATTTCATAGGATATCAGCCTAGTTAAATGTCATGGTGTACCTGTGTTAGAAGGTTGGTGTACCTGTGTTAGAAGGTGTGTCCTTGGTTTCTTTGTGTTGTGCAACGCAGCGCTTGGGTTCGTGACATGGCTTAACCGCCTCCCGTGGATTCATTAAGTCTGGTGGTTGTATTGGACATTAACATGTCCATCTTTTGGTGCAACGACAATGTCTTTGCAACAATTGGGGGGATTTATTGCAAGGTGTGTGCCCTTGGTCTCCTTGTGTTGTGCAGTGCAGCACTCGGGTTCATGACATGGCTTAACCGCCTCCCATGGATTCATTAACTCTAGCAATTGTATCAGGCACTAACAGGCCGATCTTTTGATGCAACGGCAACAATCTTTGCAACAACCTGATCACACTTGCCTATATCTTCTCTATTTTCATAGATGTATTATGTACTTGTTACTTATTTCTATTTTTATGTAGTTAAAAAGCTCTAGTTTTTTAGAACGCAAATGTAGCATGAGGTCCATTAGCTAAGGGGTTGACAAATCCACAAATGCACACTCTTTGTCCCTACATTTCTCGCGTCCAGAACCAACTTTCTCCCAGTAAAACTCAAAAGCGGAGTCCCAACATAATGGATTAGGAGAAACCTACACTTCCACATTCTTCACAAGCCTCTTTACAAAAGCAATTGTCTCTATTTTGCCTTGTCCTTGCTAAGTAATAGAAAGTAGATATCCTTGAGTTTGAATTGCAGCTCATCCAACGTCCCCTAGAAGTTCCCAAACCTAATTCCACTTTGTATTTGATGCAATGCAATGCTCATGGATGCTTGCCTCATCCTGTTTTTGATTAATCCCACAAGGAATGCCTAACTCAGACCAAACATCCTCATTTATGAAGATTCACATTTTGCACACATGGTTTATTAGAGCCATGACCTATCATTTCTTATATCAGCCTCAGAACATTAACTCAACTACTAAACATACATGCAAGATGTATATTTTACTTATGCCACACTAGATTGCAATCCATGAGATTGCATCTCTTTTGAGGTATTCTGTCAAACAGTTGGTGTGCATGTCTATACTCCTGCATTTTGCATACATTTTTACCAGAGCATTTTAATTATACTTTTTTCCTAAAAATCCTCTTTCTGTTACGCTTTGAAAGCTACCCAGACGTCGTTCTAGAGCCTCCTTTGGCATGAGAGATAATATGCTAAGAAAAAGGCACGGGATTTGAATTTACACCTGTAATTGCTTTCAAATTTTCAACAAATCCAGTCTCTGCATATCCTGTTCTAAAAGCTCACCCTTTGGCAAGAGCAGGTAGGATGTTGGCAAGAGTTATGAGGCTTTGGCCCTATACCTGCTACTTACATTTGCTTGGAACTTTCTAAAGCCTTTTTAGCAGGTCCGTTTTGTATACATCCAGTGACCATTGTATTCAATGAGATAACAACCCTTTGCGCTTCGCCATTTCGCATAAATGTCCAACAAATTATTTCACACTACGAGATAAGAGTGAAAGTGTTTGGTGGGATCAAAATAAATGTAAATCATTTGCTTTCTATTGCCTTTACCACTTGCATACACATTTGTCTGAAGGATGTAAGGCTCTCCTGTTTTATTCCCCAGAAACTCAAAGTTCAGTTCATCATGGCTCGATCCCTCTGAAGAAAACGGAATCTCCAGGAACCAACTTGATTTACATCTTAAATCCATGCTTCGCGTGGCTATGTGCATTGGTGGGAGAAGAGTTTCCAAACCCCAAAATCCTCTTAAAAGAAAAAAAAAAAACTTTCATGGGTTCGCTTAACCTGTTCCGTTCCTCTGCCAATACCTGTTTGTCTAAACAGCTGCCGTGACAGTCAGCGGTTAGCAGTTCCCGCGCGCATAAGGAAAACAATGTTCAAACTCAAACTCACTATTCCCGTGCAGCTGCAGAAGTTTTGTGGATGTCCTAAAATATTTGATCACATAAAAAAATGAGATAGTCTCTGATGGAAAATAGTTATTACAGCGTACATAAGACATGGGTGTCCTCAGAAAATGGTTATTACAGCGTACATAAGACGTGTGTCCTCAGTAAGCAGTAGCACTGTTTCGCCGCATGCAACAAACAGGTCTCCAACCTGATCAATTTACCTTTGCCGGCGTATTCCCAGCCTCTGCCAAAATGGAATTTTTGGACCAGGGTTTACGTGCCCTTAAAAGAATAAAGGATAGGGAAATTTACTCAGATGTAGTTGGAAATGTCTGGTAGACATGCTTCCAAAATGTGACAGCATGGACAAGGCACGTGAACTGTTTAACCGAATGCCTCAAAGAAATGGCATTTAATGGAATGCCATGATTGCAGGATATGTACAGAATGGATTTGTCGAAACTTTCAAGCAAATGTAATTGGCAAGTGTGAAGCCAGTCTCCGCAACCTTCGCCAGCATCCTCCCTACCTGGGTTAAAATGGGATCTTTGGAACAGGATATGGACATACATCAGAAGATAATGGCTAGAGGAATTTTGTTTGTAGTTGCAACTGCTTTTGTAGACATGCATGCAAAATGTGGAAGTATAGACAAGGCACGTGAATAGTTTGACAAAATGCCTCAAAGAGATGTCACCTCATCGAATGCTATGATTGCAGGACATTCAATGGAGGGTTTTCCAAAGCAAATGTCCAGGCGTTTGCAAGTGAAATGCACAAGCTGCTGAAGATGAAACAAGAACGATAAACTTTGTGTTACTTCAATTGATACAGAAGATCGTTTGTGTGATTTAGGTTAAGAATAAGTTTTGCACACGGATTGTTTTGTGAGTTTACTTTAAGAGTAAGTTATTTTAGAAAATTATCTCATTGTTTGGTTGTCATTCAAAACTTAATGGTCAATAATTGTTGTTCAAAAGACATTTTGATTAGTTTGTTGAGAGTCTCAAGTATTTTTGCTCTACAATTTATTATGTCTTGCAACTAATATCTTTGAATGTTTGTCAAATAGGTGTATTAACATAAATTAAGTTTCATATAGAGAGTAATTCTTAAATTTGGTCAATATAAGAAGGAAAATTATTTATCACTTATTAGTAGGGATGAGGTGTAAAATTGTTATTGATCTTTTGATTGTTGAAGAGTGTGATGTTTAAGTAGTGTGCATGGACCATCAAAGAATCTCGAACCAAATTTAGATATACTTTAGAAGATCTATTTTGTAGAGGCCTACCAATGTTTAGGAAACTTGGTGTCAAACACACAATTTAGAGGGGGGGCTACTAAACAGTCCACTAAACCCTTGAAAGGCCTTCATTTAATCTATCAATCGGGGCTAACGTAAGCTTTTGATGATGTTGGCATTGTATGTGCATTCAAAAACTTTTTACCACCTATATCATCCTAGCATAGATGTTGACACATACTAGAAATAATAAATTGCATAACAATTAAAAGAGGTAATGTTGAAGTTATTGCTACAGGTACTTACAGCTAAAGATTATGACTAGTTCACTGTGAAGAAATGAATTATGTAATTAACCAATACTTGCTAACCCAACTAAATCGACTAACTCGGAAGAACAATGCATGGAAACAATTAAAGCGTGAATACAGGACAAGATCTTATTCACATTCACCACATGAAGAAATGAATTTTGTAATTAACCAATACTTGCTAACTCAACTAAATTGACTAACTTCGAAGAACAATGCATGGAAATAATTAAAGCATGAATACAAGACAAGATCTTATTCACATTCACTACATGAAGAAATGAATTTTGTAATTAACCAATACTTGCTAACTCAACTAAATTGACTAACTCCAAAGAACAATACATGGAAACAATTAAAGCATGAATACAAGACAAGACCTTATTCACATTCGTGCCACATGAAGAATTTGATTAAGACAAACATAATTATGAAACTAATTACTATAGCAAAAATAAATGTGTAGAAAATAAAGTGGGGAACAATTACCTTGAGTGGCCCTCGCTCAAGTGACTATCTCCACAAAGTGAACTCAAATCTAGCTCCTCAAACTAAATTAACATAACAGTAACTGAAAAGATCTCATTGCATAACTCAAGATATCACAATCCAAAGAGATTCTTCTGGAATATCTTATTCATAAGATCATGATTGAGAAACAAAACATTTTCTGTCTAAAAACAAAAACTAACTAAACATATCTATCTGTTGTATTCTCTATTCCAACTCACTAACTAACTCAACCATCGAACCATTCATATAGGTGTGAGGGAGTCTTATTTGAACAAGGACTCAAAACATAAATCTAATCATAAATCACCACTCCCTACAAAATAGAGCATGGTAAAGTTTGAATAATCAAAACACAACTAAAAAGGAAGAATAATTGAAAAAGGATTGTAACTCTACTATAACAGTTTTAAACTGAAAAGTGGATTGTAGAAACAGTCACATTAAATTCTCAATTGTAGCAGAGTTCTTCTCCTTCAGTAGTCTTATTAAATGATGTGATGATTCACAACAATCCTAACAAGTAGACAACTCCAATTATACAGTTGTTGTGTTCTTCTAACTTCCCTTGCATCGTTGTTGAAACCCCCTTTGGTTGCAGGCTATAGTCTACTGGCTTCGACTTCTTGACTGCAAAGAGTTAGTTCACACAACATCTATACAATATTAATAACCATAACTTAAAACATAAATATTCATTTCATTCCATACATATCCACATATTAACCATGCAATGACTATCATATCATAATCATATTTCCATAGACTTTAAACCAAGTCCAACTTTGCATAATGATAAAAAAAGATAGTAAAGTTTTAAGAATATATAGGAAATAAGTATTTGGAGATATCTAAAAGCATGTATTGAAATTACATAAAACTAACTAATAGTAGGCCTCATCATTGCCCCCAACTGATCATTTGCTTGTCCTCAAGCAAAACGGTTTAAAGATTAGAGGTTGTACTGTAACATCATTTCCTTGAAGTTTGTGATCACATCCACTCCTTTTTGTTGTCTCAAATAAAAACTTCTAGCATGAAATTCTTTTCCACTTGACATCCTCGGCTTCTTCCCGTTCTTCATTCCTTTCCCCTGTCTAATGTGGTATTGGGTAGAGAAGCATTGGTGGAGAGAAAGTTAGAGGTACCCATTCAAGTGCTCTATCTTTTGCAATGTGATGAGTCTAGATATTACTTACTTTTTATAATTTTTTATGCATGCTTATAGACATTACCAAGACATTTATCCTATACATGTTCATCCATTATGCTAGATCTTTCATGCTTGTTATGCAAACCCTAAACCTGGTTTAAGTATATGGAAATATGATTATGATATGATGGTTAATGCATGATTTATGTGTGAATATGTATGAATTGTGATTGCATATTTGTGCTTAATCATGGTTAGTATTATGTACATGTTTTGTGAACTAACCTCTAGCAACTAGAGGAGGCATTGTAGCCTACAACAACTGCAAGATGTAGCCTACAATAGTTCTACAAGATGTAGCTCGCAGTCGAAGGAGTTCTTGGACACTGAAACAGGGGATGTCCCAGAATAAACTAAGTGCAGTGACTACAGTGTGGAGGCATTTAATTAAGGAGATAGTGCATCATTATGATGTTCAATGAAGACACTAGAGAAGGAAGAACCCTATTACAATTGGGATTCTAACATAGCTGATTTTGATCATTCCACGTTTAGTTTTGTTACAATAAAATCACAATCCAACGTGGACTCAAGTCTTTTCTAATTGCAATTAGATTTAATTGAATCTTTGTCATGCTTTGGAATCCAAGGAGTGGTAATTAATGGTTTCAATTTAGAATCTTGTTTTGAATAAGCTCCCCTATGCCTATATGTATAACTCGGTGGTTGAGTCTTAAGTTAGCTAGTTAACCAATTTTTAGCCAGTCAATTAGTTTTATCATTTGATGGTGGATACAATTACCAGATACTTTTTAGTTTTCAATTGTTATGCAAACTTTGTTGTGCAATTATGATTTAATGAATTTATAAGATATTTTAGCAGAATCTTATGTGATATTTTGGAGTTGTACAATGAATGAATTTGAGTTAGATCTAAGAAGTTAGATTTGGTTTTAGATTAGTGAAGACAACTAATTGAGAAAGGGCCACTCAAGGTAACTATCCTTCAACTCCTTTCTTTTTAGTTATTTCATTTCTATTTAGTAGTTACCTCATAATTACATGATTGTTAGATAAAATTTTCATGTTACAATTATCAATTATTCTTGCTTCATAATTATGTTTGTTATACTCTAGAGTGTAGTATAGGTTTAATTAATAGTTCAGTTGATTTTTAGCATTCACTTATGAATAGTAGTTGGCTATAGTCTTATACTATAGATACCCATAGCCATAGAGACAACTTTACTTTCTTTATTGTTTTGCAATCTTATGATTTTCCAACAAGTGTATTACCTTTACTAAAATGATTTAGGTAGTTCCAAGTCTTTGAAAGCACATAGAGTGTTAGTGCCATCATAAGCCTACTAGCCCTAGTTGATAATTCAATGAAGGTCTTTCCAAATGGTAAGTGGATTGTTTAGTTAGGTTTTCCCTTTGAATTGTGTGATTTCCTCCAAGTTTACTAGATACTAGTAGGGACTCTACATTTTTGGCACCGTTGTTGGGGATGGTGCTACTTTCAAGGATTAGTTTCTTTCATTTCCAAGCTTTCTTAGTTTAGTGTAGAAAAATATTACATTTTCTCACTTGTTTGGGCCCTCCTAATTAAAATGGACCTAATTGTGCCTTAATTTAGTGTTGTAAAGTGTATCCCTTTGCACTTTCACACTTATTTAGGGATCCCTTAATTAATTGAGCTTAATTAGGCCATGATTAACCCTTTAATTCATTTACAAGCCCATTTAATTACATTTTCCGAAGGGGAAACCCAATATTAATTAATGCCAATACGTAACACTTCACATTGAGCAATGTGTGTTCCAAGAATTAGGGCCTGGGAGCCATTTAAATGGATCCTCCTTAAGACTTGGAACCCATTTTTAAATATTTTTTTGGTGGTATTTTTATGATCCTAAATTCAAATTTCAAATTTTGGCTTGTAATGTTTGAATTTCATAAAATTAAGGATAAATGTCTATAAATACAAGGTTATTTTATCAAATTAACATTAGATTTCAAGAGCACAATTGAGAGAATTTTCACAAGAGAAAATACTATTGTCAAGAGCATTCAATACTAGATTTCTTCATCATTTGTTGCAACATTCAAGATCTCAAACATCATGTCAAAGTTATGTTCGATCATGCATATTTTTGGAGCTAACATTTTGATGTAGGTTTCAAGCATTCAAGTCAATATTCAAGCACAAGATCAACATCATCAATCAAGCCATTTCATGCAAGTTTCATTCCTTCAAGGATCTCCATTCAAAAGGTTTAAGCAATGGTTTGGTGAGTTGCAACATTGCATTTGTTCATTCAATCAATTCAAGGTTTAATTATCAAAACAGGGTTTGACCGAGGCAAACCCCCATTCACCAAAAACAAACTTTTTTCCCCTCTCTTTGTGTGTTGTAGATTTGCAAGTTGAAGAAAATTTGAAGATATCAAAAGTGAAAAATTGCAAAGTTGCTTTTTTTGTCACCTTTGTTTTCATTTCCCAGAAACACAGATCTTGAATTTATTTCCAATTACCCAATCGTGAACTTGAAGAATTTGGAAGTGAAAACACAGGAGCAAAGGACCTAGAAACCAATTTTAGAAAGCTCAACAAAGATCCATTCTCCAATAGGTGAATGAGTGCCCAGACAACTTCCAGAAACATCATTTTGTAACAGGTGCACAAGATTTTCCCTTTATCCAATCTGCATGAAATAAATTATTTCTACTAGTATTATGTTTCATCTACAAAATACACTTTTTACATGTCATAAATGAATGCATTTGATATTTTTAATATTTTTTCCCAAAACCCTTGTTCAGTCATTTTTGTCAAAGAGTTATCTTAGGACACTTTGAAACCAACAGGGACACTTTGCAACTATTTTTTAGATAAGTTTTAAGTGTCATCCACTCATCTGATTTGTGTGAGATAAATTGTCTATTAGCTCTATGTTTAATCTACTCATATTTGGTCTTTCATTTCAGTTTTGAGTTGATTTGATATTTTATTTTCATCTCTCAAAAGTGTTGTTTAGTCCACACACAGGTGTAAAGTAAATTGCAAGATTCCTCAAAGAATTCACTCACCTTAGGATTGAAAGTGGATTTTAACTTGAGGGATCTCATTTCCTAAATGAAATATAAGAATAGGTAGGTTCATTCACCCCATTTTCCCTTTCTATTTGTAGTAATTTTTGTGAAACATTCCAAATTTAGTATAAAACCCTATGTGTTTGAACCCTACCCTATGTTTCATTGTTCACCTAGTTTAGAATTTGCTTTTAGTATTAGGACTATTAGATTTAATCTTCTTAAAATACCAGAGCATTTAACTAACATTGTGTATGACTCGTTTCTATACAACTTGTCATGTCTGTTGTATGCGAAGGCAGAGAGACTCTTTGGGAAGATGTATCCCCTCAAACCAACAAGCTAGAGTAGATATTGGTAACTACATTGATCAAAGCGAGGGTACTACTAAAGAAGAATCTTCCCTTTCACCAAAATCTATTGAAAACACTGAGGGGACCTTCCAAACAATGGTTGACGCAATAGTGGATGATCCACCAAAACATGTGCATTTGAATTTTCAATTACCAACCAAGAAAGGGATATTGTGCTAAAGAATATCCCACCTTCAACATTACTAGTCTTCTATGGTTTGGTGATTGAAGATCCAAACACATTCTTGTTCGAGTTTGATGTCCTATGTAGGAGCTATGACTACACAACTAATGCTCATAAGCTCAATCTGTTTCCTGCCACTTTAAAGGCTGATGCTCTAAGATGGTTTATGGGACTAGGCAGAGATGATGTTCCTGATTGGGACACCATGAAAACAAAATTCTTGGAGAAATACCAATATTATTGTAGAGGAGTTGATAGGAAAAGAGATGATATTTTTAGAATGACTCAAAAATAGATGAACCATTGGAGGATTATGTGGAAAGGTTCCAATTCTGCTTGAAGAAAAACCCACATAATAGACTCTTAAAAGAATCTTTGAAGCTTGTGTTCTTAAGAGGAGTTAATGGTGATTGCATGGATGCCCATAATCATATTGGGCAATGGGATGTGTCTCAATTACCCTTTGAAGATATTTTCAAGGCTTGTAGAAACTATTCTAGGACCTTTACTAAAAGATCAAGGGAAGAAAGAACATCCACCACTAGCAAGACATCTAATGGGGTTTCAAGAGTGGAGTTAAGTAACCTACTATCTAACATGAAGGAGGATATCATAAGTCATCTAGCTACTAAGTTGGACACTCTACATATAAATAAGAAATAGGAAGAAGTTGAAGCAATGCTCACTAAATATTGCCCCAATTGCAAACAAAGGAAAGCAAACTGCAAGTGCAAGAGGGTTTCTAGTATTACAAAAGACAAATGAAAGAAAATTGATTTTTAACAACTTGAAGGAGAGGATGGAAAACTATTTTACATTACTCAAAGAAGGCCATGGTATCCAAGGCAAGGTATGCCACAAGACCCTCTAAATTTGAATACATCTTTTTGAATTGTTAATCAAAATTTCTTTGGTTTGAATTCTTAGTTTTGGAAAAATAACCAAAACCATAACCAATGGAAAAACCCTTAGAAAAATTGGAACCAGTAGCAACCAAATGCATGGCCCCAAAAAAAATTTCAAGGTTCCAATTATAACTCTCAAAGGTCATTGCAGCAAAATTAGTGGCAACCACAATGGAAAAAAGGTCAACAATGGCAGCACCAAAATGTGAATTACCAATAGCCTTTGTTGCCTTCTTAGCCACAATAATAGGCTATTATGCCTAATCCACCAAATACAACATCTCAGCCACTAAGAGCACCACAATTACCTTCCTAGCTTGCACCTAACCCTAACAACAAGCTTGTCCAACAAGCTTATACTAATGAGGTTATACAATACCCCACTTATGGGGTAGAGGTGGGTGATGTCCACCTCAAGTCATGGAAAACATTAGTTGGACCTTCATCTGTTGGGAAATATCAGTCATCTTAGAAAGAAACATCCAAGATCAATAGTTCCTTTGGTAATTTTAATTTCTTCAAATTGCCTCAATGACACGAACTACTATGCCATAAGGTGAATCATACATAGTTCATTTCCCACATTGACCCTTAGAGAAAAAGTTAATGCTAATTAAACCAGTTCCAAACAACACCATTAAAAAAATTCAACAACCAAAATCAACAAACATGAAAGATGAAACAGACAATGAGACACCACCCAGTTCTAGGGAAAACCATTTTGGTAAAGAGCTACACTCCAGCCCGAGGATCACCCATTGTATTATTCCAGCAACAAAATATAGTTACAAATACAATTTGGGCTCCTAACCCTTTATAGGTTACATCTTGTTTCCATCTGGAGAGAATCCGACAACATAACCCCTATTTTATTTCTCTCTATCTCTTTCGGCTACCCAGCCTTTTAGCCAATCGACAGCGCTGTCGGTAGCACCTTCCTTGCAGAATGTTCTAGGGTTTTATAACATTTTTTCTTAACCCTAACCCTAGTTACAACATTCCAACAAGAAACGGTTTGACTCAAACTTCCACAGATAAATGGTTACAAAATAGTTCAAACCTGTTGATTCGATCGTCATTTAATCCATCAGCAGCCGACAACCAACCATCGCTTTCCAACTATCAATTCTCCTTCATATACCGCTTGTCATGGTGAGGGTCCACCAAGACACGCGTACACCACTTGTGCAATTTTGGAGAATCAAGATGGGAATCTAAAATATTCACAAGTCTCATGAAAAAGACTTAAATATTTAATTCCCAACATGATATCATGTCATCACTGCTTACCACTCCCACACACCTTGCAAAAGTCTATCGAGACCCACCACAAGGGGCACAGGGTTAGTGGGGGTCATTGGATCAAGCACATCACAACCATAGATCAAGATCACCTTTAACCAATACATTGTGGTCCCCACAACCACCGTGACATCCGCGTTGCTACTAAAAAAACAATGCCCGCTCAGGATTGCTATGTCGCTAAAAAACTAAACTTCACAACCTCTATCAAAGGTTATGAAATTCCCAAAACCTACGACATGCCGATAAGCATGAGAACCCTAATGTCGCTAAGTCAGAAAGTTATGAAAATTTAGAACCCTGCAACATAGGTTCTAAAGTTATGATTTTCAGTGATCTTGTGACATACAATCCAAATAAGGGAAAAACACAATTGCTCCAAGAAGTTGATCAAGCTAGTAAATTAGAGTCACATTTCTCAACATTCTCCCACTTGACGAAGAACTTACTAGCTCCTTCTAAAGCTAGAGGTTAATGTATCATCCATCCATGCAACCAACAAGATCCTCAACCAATGATTTCATGCTCCAACTAAGACACCTACACCAACATCTAAGATGTTCACCATATCAGGAAACAATTCCTACTATCCTCTAAAGGAAAGGAATGAGCCATGATGAGTATGCACCAGTCTAAGGAACATAAGCACTAGATCCATTTGATAGAAAAGGCTTCAACATACGGCCACCACTCCATTGTTCTCACAGCTTATACAAAAGTATCAACATCATCAACTTCAAAGCTTCAACCTAAACACAACCGAGAAAAACATCCTCCAGAAATAAGATAGAACATAAGCTAGAATAACAACCAGAAAACTAACTACTCTCATCCAACTGATCAACCCACATGACTAAAAATAGCACCCATAGTAAGTGCTAATGCATCCAATCACACATACCTCTAAGGTATCAACACATAAACTCATGCCACTTCATAACCAACACATCATCTGCAAAAACAAGCTCCATGTGCCAACCAGTCGAAGAAGACAAAACACATCCAAGAACTCCCACTACATGGGTAATAAACCTGACAAGATCAAGGCATACCAAGTCTACCAATAACATAACATAGAGAGTGTAAACATGTTGTTTCAAGGAACCATCCACAATGATATGCAAAACCTGCAATTAAATAGCCTATAAGAACAACTCTCACCACAAGTCTTCACAACTCTCCCAAGTTCTCCACACCCAACAAAGGAAAAAGATTAAGAATCTCCATGTCATCACCCAAGAACATGAGTGAAAACACATGACTACAAGCTAGTGATCCTCTGGCTCCAACGAACCTCAAACCAGTAGCAATGTGAAATAGAAACATCTGGGAGACAACCAGGGGCCAAAAGGCGCATGTGTGCATGTAGAAAATCCTCCTACACACATCTCTAAATGCCAACTTTGTCAATTATGATCTCCTCCACAACCCCAAGAGAAAATCCTTAACAACATCCAACCGTTCAATCACCAAGATCAAACATAACACATAAATCATGTAATCAACATGGATGCAATCCTCTCAAAGAAGATCAAACTATTTCATTTCCTATTTCAAGAAATACGTACAATGCATCTCCTAAACTCAACATCAATGAATGTAATCACAATGCATAAAGAGATAACCATGCTATCCATCTCTCACAATGAATCCTTTAGAATCATCTAATAGTAGTTCAAGATCCATATCCATGAAAGAAAGCATAAAACACTTAAGAGAAACAATGAGAAATACCTCTCAAGTGATAAACTACCGAGTAGA
>VDFB02012536.1:0-42223 GCA_007258455.2 Sequoia sempervirens
CCTGAGAATAGTATTGATGCAAATAACCTAGATTATGTGAACAATTGCCGGTTGAATATGCCACCAGAGAGAATTAATTACAATTACAATGAATCAATCCTTATGAAAAGGATGAAAGCTAACCCTAGATTAGGGTTAGATTAGAACATGACAAGTGTCCTCATAGGAATAAATGAGACATGTTCTAATATTAGAAGCTTTTAATCATGCAAAATACAACTAATTAATAAAATCATATAATGAAATAAAAGCACTCCTAAGTTTAGCTTAAGTGTAATAAAGCATAAAGTGACCCAATTAATTAATGATTAATTAATTAATTAGGTGATGACTTTATTACTCCAACACCCCCCCTTAAGATGAACTAGGGAGAAACTAAACTATGATAAATAAATACTTTAATGGATGCATGAATGGGTCCCGCCCTAATGACTGATGAGGTACCCATGTACATAAATGAAACTCTCATAACTGGAGAAAGGGAGAAAACCACATGGGAATAAAACTCCCCTCCAAAAGAGAGAAAATAAAATAATGTAATGCACTAATAGAAGAAGGATGGAAGGTGGATTACATGATACCCCCCAAAGACAACTTCTATCACATAAGTACATATACAATGGTCTCCATAGGAGAGATAGAAAGAGACTTGAAGGCCCCCACACAATGAAGAAACTCCTGTTGCAATGGTGGATGCCTGATGTAGAATCAAAGAGATCCTCTGATTGGGTTCCCTTTTGTTGTTTTTAAGTTCCTATTCATCAAAGCAATTCCATTACTAAAGAAAAGCTCGTCTTTTTAGTTTATATTTTTGTAGTTAATTTTTAAAAAATAACTTGATTAGTAGTTTAATTAACACACACAACTTAGTGATTTGTTAAATTCATGCATTTTCATCTGGATGAAAATTAATTATTTTCAATAGGTATAGAGTGCGTATTCTATGGTCTTTCAATTCTTTTGTCTAGGAATTACAACTTTGTTGTATGTGTGCACAGATCACCTTTCAATACAAGCATCAAATAAGATCCATGAGAATTGGTAGTTAAACCATATTGTGAACACAAGGTGCCGGCATGCATAGCACAGAGAAACCAAATGTAAAGTGCTTTTGTGAATGAAAGGAGGAAGGGAAATGTAGATTATATGTCAATAGGATTTCAAGAACGTAAAGAGGAGTTAAGAAGGTTTAAGAATAGTTTTTGAAAGAAAATAAATTTGTATGTAAAGAAGCAATAAAATGGTTGTTTGTTTTAGATAGAGAAGAAGTAATAACAAAGAATTCTCAAATGTTATTCAAAGATGAATAGTAATTATATAGAAAATCGTTATAGAAGATATGGAAGAGTTATTGTCTTGAGGAAGAGAAAGATAAATAACACACAAGTTATAAAATATTATTGAGAAACCTACAAGAGTTACTAGTAAAGAGGAACCAAATAATTTGTAAATAATAATATTAATAAAAATATATAATGAATAAATGGATTGCCTCTATAAATATTCATAAAGGAATCAAATTAAAAAGAGGAATTAAAATACATAATACCAAAGAATCTATAAGAATCCATAAGAAAAGAGCTTTTGCAAAGAAGAAGTTGGAAGAAGAACAAGCTTTTAGAACATCCACAAAGCATTCATGACATATTAAAAAACTAGGGGATTGTTCAAAATCTAAGAGCTTCTTATTCATTAGAGATTTCAATTGATTGATATAATATCATCCTTTGATTTGTGTCTGCGAGTTTTTTTTAAGAGAGATTATGAAAAGTCATCGAGAAAGAAAGGTTAAAATTAAATTTGGTCATTAGGATTTTTGTCAATTGAAAAGATAAGGATTGAGTTTTGGCACTTGTACAATTTTTTTTAAATGTCAAGGATGCTACAATAAACATGGGGGCGTCTCCTCTATCACAGTGGAGTCCAAGTAGCAATAAGACAATAAAAGCATAAAAAATGAGCTTCAAACAAATTTTAAAATAAATTTGGAAAAATATGAAGGTAAAAAGACTAAGGAATTGGATGAAAACAACCCTAAACATACTAAGGGAATGGTCACTAAAATGGATGGATCTTCATGGATTAGAAACTACAACGGAGGCAATTTTTGACTTTATACCTATGCCAAGAGATATTTTATAGCCATCTTTTCCAATTAATCAAATAGGGGTTATGTATTTGGCAGGTCTTACTTATTTCAAAATGTCAACCTCTTTATGAAACATCGGCAAGTGGGTTTCTTCTTAAATGAAATCCCCTCAAAAACACTTTTTGTGGATTCACACATATACTCTCCCTTAAGAATTTTGGTCACCTTATTTTTTAGATGGTTGCAAAATATTTGGGGTGGTGATTGATGTATTAAGACCATACCATGTTAAAGGTATTTTTATGTATGTTAAAATTTGTGCTAAACTAGATCTTTCTCCCCCCTTTCTAAAAATTAATGCATTGAAATTAAAGTTAGGGACTTTGAATGTATCTAAGATTTAGATTATGAGAGCCCACATTTTAGATATAGAGGATGCCATGAATGTGGTCATACTATTTTGAAAGCTATTTATTCAAATGAAGGTCTTACTACAAGATAAGGAGGAAGATAGAATTAATATAAATAATGAAAGTTTCATGAAACCTAAGAAGAAGCAAACAACAAGGAATAAAACCCCAAAAATTAGGGGCAATAATGATGTAAAAGGAATGGTTACTACCCAAGAAAGTGAGGAATTAGTCAAAGAAACTTGATTGCAATTGAAGGAAGGGGAGAAGAAAGGGTGAATTCTCAAGGACTACAAGTTCAAGGGAGATCTAAAAAACTCCTAGAGGATGTTGTGGATAATCATAAATTCTCAAGCCTAAGAAAACAAAATAAAGGCAAGGGAACCCCCCAATTATCTTTTACTATAGATATGGAAATAAAATAAGGAGAGGAAGAATCTAAATGCATTGGTAGGATCAAGTTTTGAGTAAGAGGGTGATGACAAATCTCTCTTCCAAAAACATTCAAATAAGAGAAAAGAAAATATTGGAAGCAATAAAGAAAAAGGGATTTAACACACAACCTTACGAACAAAAAACCTAGAAAATGTGTCAATAAGGCACCAATCTCAATTAGAGGATATTTTGGTGGGAATTGGAAGATATCTAAGGTTAGCCAATCAAGATTCCATCCTATAGTATTAGGGGGCTTAATTCCTCCTCCAAGAAATAGCTACTACATAGACTCTTGGGAAAATATAATCTAGAGAGTTTTACTACAAGAAACTAAGTTGGACATGCAAGATGCCTATGACTTTCCTCTCTTTCCAAGGAAGTGGGGAATTAGTACTAAGGAGGCTAGGGGCTCTTCATGAGGCTTACCATTTACATGGAACTATCAAGATATCTCTATTCAAGAAGCTAGCCTTCTCTTTAGACTCATGGTTGGCTTGCCTAATAAGACAAATCTCTTCTAAATTATTATTTTCTCTCATTAATGTTTATGGTTCTCAATCCAAATAGGAAAAGTCTTCTAAGTGGTCCTATATTAATGATTCCATGAAAATAAATGAATATTCCAAATGAATTATAGTAGGAACCTTCAATGTTAGGATTGATTATGATTTAGGCATATTTATGAAGAGCCAAAGAGCTAAGGGTGTTATTCAGGGTTGATCTTTAACTGAAGGCCTTGATCTATAATTCCATCTCTAATTTGTTGATGATACTACATTGATGGGAATTGTTAAAATAAATGAGGCAACTAACTTTAAGAAATCTTTGGATATTTATTTGGCAATGTATGGACATTAAGTTAATGAGAATAAATCCAATGTTTATTATTTTAATACTCTGGATATCTAGCAAATAATTTCTTAGATCCTTCATTTTAAAATTAAAACTCTCCCTTTTGATTATTTGGGGATCCCTCTAATTTCAAGTATTTTAAAAAGAGATTATTGGAAATAAACCATGGATATGTTTTGTATGAAGATTATTCATTGGATTTTTAGATGGTGTAATGCCCCTACCACAAACCCCAAAGGACAACACACAACTTACTAACATTTATGACACAATTTTTTTTAAAAAGTGAATCAACACATAAAGATCATACTAACAACTAACATAGAATGAAATCCACATGTACATTTGTACTAACTATGTCCTTTAGGGTATCATGATTGCATTACAAACATAACAATTAACCAACCTAAACATACATCGTAAAAATAACTAATAACAAGAGTTCATTTACATCTTTGCATTAAAAGAATTAGATATACATATTTCCACAGATACAACACCATTCAAGAGCATAGAATACAAACCAATGAATACATATACAACTTCCCATACATGGGGTAGATCATTACACTGTTTACAAGTTTACATCAAAGCTTCCCTTATAACAATGAGAAGGATACATCAAATAAATGATATGATACCAATTGTTGACCTTGTCGTTGCACCAAAAGATTGACCTTTCAATGCCCAATACAAGCATCAGATAAGATCCATGGGAGGCGGTTAAACTATGTCGCGAACCCCGAGCGCTACACATGCACAACACAAGGAGACCAAGTGCAACACCTTGCAACAAACTCTTCTAGAGGGAATTGGATACCAAAATATCTTCACATCAAACTTCTATCTAAGAACATAGAAAAATTCATTCTAAATTATAAAACATCTAGATTAATGATAAGAAAATCCTCTAAAATTGTATGCATAGATTTAAAACTTAAATTTTTCCATCTTCATTTTACTAATTGTTACCAATGCTCCATCTATTTCCTTATATTAAAACCTATGGACAAACTACCATATCTCTAAAAGAATAAAAGAGAACCTACCTACCTAATTAATTGAAGTAAAGAAAAAACTAATAAGAAACACACACCAAAACTTGAAAATCACCTTCACAAAAAAGCCCAACAAAATGCTACCAAAGCTCATTCTTCAAAAAGAAACTCATCCACTTTTAAGTATATATACTAATTTAATTCTAGATTAATTATCTACTTTTCAGTGTTTAATTTATCTACATAGAATTTATAAAAACGGGACTTTATTTTCCCCTTTTCAATATTGTTATAATTCCTTAAAAAATTTAATGGTTCATCCAAAATTGTTCCGAAAGGGCACACAAATTCTACGTTAGGGTTGTTGTGGATAGCACAGTCTAGAATCTTCTTCTCTGCATTAAAATGCAAAATAAAACCCCTTAAACCCTAGCTATAGGGTTTATGTTCTAATTGATGCCCATTTCACTTCTGAGCCAGAGTCGCCAAACAACACGTCCGAACTGTCTGCTCGCAGAACTAAAAGCTTGGTGAAGAAATAGAGGCAGAATGTATCAGGCTTCGAGGCGTTCCATCTCGGCTGCGGTTCGAGCCCCTGCACTCATGCGAGGTTCTACTGTCCCTGTAACATCCAGTCTTTACTCCGCTTATGAAAAGGTTCTTTTCTATCTCTTACGCCCGTCAAAACTACCCCTCAAACACTGCCTGTTTTACTGGTGTTATACATCTTTCACTAAACAACCCTTCCTGATGCTACACTTCTTTGATCGGATTTCCTAGTGTGACATTGATATCACGTTAATAATTTCTTACGGGCCAGCGAGGACATTTTCGCTGTGATGCTCAATCACTGAGTTGCTTGTTACATAGTAATTTGAAGCATTGAGTTTGCTTCAAACATTATATTTTCAGCTTTATTAAATTTTTAATTTACTTTGCAGGTTATTGATAATAATGACAGAGGAACCGCTGCATCCTCCAGCTCTTCTTCGCCACGGTTTTTGTCTACTTTGGCATTAGGATCAGCGGGGTCTGTAAAGCCAGGAATTCTAACGTCAGCGCTTCCATTCGGGTCGAGGTTTATGGTCTTACCTGGTTCTGTTCGGGGCGAGGCTACTGTTGCTGAGGTGGAAACAACCGAAGGGCCAGTCGAAAAATATGAATACCAAGCAGAGGTTGTATTCTTGTCATCCATGGACGGTATTTTGTATGGCCTTAATTTTTGATATCAAAGTTTTATCTTTTCTGACTTCATAAATTTTCTTGAACTTGCAGGTTAGTCGACTTTTAGACTTGATAGTGCACAGTTTGTACAGTCACAAGGAAGTGTTCTTACGTGAGCTAATCAGGTGAGAAAATTTTGGATCGTACTGTATTAATGGGAGTACCAAGTTTTGGTATGAATTATATTTAAACTTTGTCTTAAGAAAGTGGATAAATGATTGTGTAAAATTGTTCTGCATATAACCCGATGCATGATTATATGCACCGATGTTTTGGTCATCCAGTTCTAATGCAAAATAGTCTGTCGGAAATAAAGTTTTCTAATTTTACTAAGTAGACAGAAACGGGAGGAAATAATATTTTTAAAAGCAATAGTATCAAGACACTTTCAAATGTTTTATTCAAACAAAAATAATTGATATAATTGTGAGTCAAATTTTAGGGGAAATCTAAATTCAAGAACTTAGGTGGGTGTTGGAAATGATCATATTCTTGAACCAATTTATGGGATTCGCATTAACATTTTGTTAAACTATATGTCCATTGCTGGATTAATGTTTACTGGTATTCAATATGAGCGATTTTTCTTTTGTAATGCCTAATGAGTGTTGAAATATTGTTTTACCATAGAGATACTGAAAGGTCATCTTTCAATAGTTCTTTACTCGTTTTTGAAGTTTTACTATGTTTAAAAAACTAATTTGGGTATTGTTCCAACACCTATTTTGAAAATTCACTTTTCCATGATTAAAGAGATGCTTTAAATGATGTTTAATTGCATATATGGGATCTGGTATTACCCTAATAGAAGCAATTAAGAACTTTTTGATAATATTTTCAATATAATGACATATTAACTCAAATTGTCTTTTGCACATTGGTTTTGTACTTTGAATTTGTTTCAGGCTTTGGATTTGTAAATTGTTTTCATCAATATGGTTACATAATAACTCAAATTGCCTTTTGTAAATTGTTTCTAACTTTGAAACTGTTTTAAGGCTTGAATTTGTAAATAGTTAACTAAAAACAATGTTCTGGGTTGTAGCTGGTTTGGATGTTTTATAATCACTTTTTAAATAATGGAGCTTTTATTCAAATGAAATGGTTATACTATTCCCCGAAAGGTAATACAGTGCTGCAATTGCTGAAAGGTTTGAAGTGTTTTCCAAAGCATGTTTCAAGCGTATGGGAAGTCATAAGATGCAAAATTTTATATTTTAATTTGACGATTGTTGTATATTGGTCGTTACTATTAGTTTCATTACTCAGAATGCCTTACATTGAACTGAAGTGAAATTTACTTGATATGAACTTTGATTGCCACAGTAATGCCAGTGATGCCTTGGACAAGCTTCGCTTTTTAAGTGTAATGGAGCCCAATCTTCTTGGAAATGGTGGTGAATTAGAAATTAGAATTAAAGCAGATAAAGAAAATGGGACTATTACACTGCTGTGAGTAGTGCATATCATTTTATTAATAAAGCTTTGGTCTTTGAGCTTAGGTTGGAAGCGTGTATTTTTCTTTTGTATATGCAAGACAAGCAAGTTGTGCATTATATCTGCAGGGATTCTGGTATTGGGATGACTAAAGAAGAGCTTGTAGATTGCCTAGGAACAATAGCTCAGAGTGGAACTGCCAAGTTTATGAAAGCATTGAAGGTTAGATGATCAACGGACTGTTTGGAAATAGATTGATGAGATTTGTGTTGTAAGAATTCAATATCAA
Organism: Sequoia sempervirens; assembly: GCA_007258455.2. Lineage (NCBI taxonomy): Eukaryota > Viridiplantae > Streptophyta > Pinopsida > Cupressales > Cupressaceae > Sequoia > Sequoia sempervirens. The sequence goes on from VDFB02012536.1 coordinate 7,735, forward strand.
TAAAATTCTCACTCTGTTAATTTGCTTTAATTTCACCAGGATAGCAAAGAAGCTGGTTCTGACAATTTGATTGGTCAATTTGGTGTTGGATTTTACTCTGCTTTTCTTGTCTCTGATAAGGTGGGTTGATATCCAGCTAGTTATGTTTACAATATATCTTAGGCATTTTGTCAAAGACTTGTGGTTGGCAATTGAATGAGCAACTGGTGGAGCGCCATCTCTAAGTGATAACACTGTACATTTGAAAGTAGTGCACATCTTCTATGCAGCTGTTTAACATTTTCCTTTGGGGCTTATCATATGCTCTGTGCTGTAGATTGTTGTCTCAACAAAGAGCCCAAAATCAGACAAGCAATATGTGTGGGAAGGACATGCTGATACCAGCTCTTATGTAATACGAGAAGAGACAAATCCTGATAAATTAATTCCAAGAGGGACAAGTATTACTCTACACGTCAAGGTAAAGGAGCTTCTATTAGTATATGTACCCTTATTATTTCCTGGCATGAAAGCTATAGTGGCTACCTGTTTAAGCATTACAAAGTTAACTGTTCAAATGGTTTGGTTTCTTGTAGACCGAGGATAAGCTGGAGTATGCAGATTCTGAAAAGCTTATGAGTCTTGTCAAAAACTATTCACAATTTGTATCTTTTCCAATATATATATGGAAGGAGAAGACACAAGCTGTAGAGGTGAGATTAATGGCTTAAAAGACACGTATAGGAGTTTTGAGTCTATTAGATGGTTTTCTGTGTCAACAAACATGCCTTTGGTATCATAGTGTGTATGTTCTGAGTGAAGTTGAGGTGTTTTGAAGGTTGAAGTTGAGGATGAAGTAAAGGAGGGTGAAGCAAATGCACCAGAGGTAAGTTAATTTATATCTCTGACATCTTATGCTCTATAATTGGCTGTACATAATTATTCATCATTCATTTTGGTTACTTGATTCATTTCCTTTGTTTACACTGCTAAAAAAGGTTGCATAAATATTTATAATTTTATTTCATTCAGGGTCAGAAGAAGAAGAAAACAAAAACTGTTACAGAGAAATATTCAGATTGGGAGTTGGCCAATGAAACTGAACCTATCTGGGTAAGAATGGACTTGCATGTGCCAAGAATATTTGTTTGGCATTAGCATTAAATATTATACTGTTTTGATTTTTATTCACATTGACATGGATGTGCAGTATTTTGCTTGATATTAGTTTTATTTTTTTGTAATTTTTGATAACAAATTTATTGTGTTTTTTGGTTTTGGTTTGAGGTTATTCTCTAAATTGAATGAATTGCCTAAGTAGTAGGAAATACCCTTGTTCCTTTTCATTTCACATCAGTGACATATGATTTACTTTATACCTTACTCAAACCCATGCCCACCCTATCTAAACTTAGGTAATTATCACATGCAGTTGGCTCTTGTTATTTTTCTTAGCAGATGCTGCTAATCCTAAGAGCTATTTGCTGGAAGATGCTTTCTTGGCAACAAAGTTCTACCCTCAACTCATAATATTTTAGGATATTGTATTAGATCTACTACTTGCTAATTGCAGCAAAAGTTTAGAAAAACAAAATCACATTAAATGAAAATTGCAATTTATCAATTGGGTTTTTCCTATGTTATCTCAGCTAGTATTGTAAAAATCAAGATCCCCTTGGTCTAAGCATTCTCATATATATTGAGTAAATTTTCTAAGCTTTTAGTTTTCAGGATTTTAATCTTTTATGGAACTCCTTGCATCAAATATAGAAGTGGTTTTTTATTATCTTAATATATTTTTATGGATGGTTCTATGCTGTTTTGTTGCCTGGGGTTCCTGGAAACTGGAGTTTCCCACGTACCATATTTGTTTTTGTCCTGGTAAACTAGATAAATTGTGCATCAAAATTTGTAGTCTAGAATATTTGGTTTATATTATCTAAATATTGAACTTGTCGCATAATCCTATTGCTGGCATAAGCTTTTTGTCTTTTTCAATTAATAGAAGTCATGTAGGCTTTCTATTTGATATGCATTGTACTCAAATTGCACCATTTCTAATATTTTTTGTTACTCTAATGTTTAGATGCGTAACACAAAGAATGTCTCTACAGAGGAGTACAACGAATTTTACAAGAAAACTTTCAATGAATATTTGGATCCTCTTGCATGCACCCATTTTAATACAGAGGTAAAATTCTCCCAAGCCCTCAGTTGTTACTAAGAATATAATGATGCTATGTCTTTGTTGAGTTTAAGTGTTATTGAAATGAAATACTGGATTGGATGGATGCAGGGTGAAGTTGAATTTAGAAGTATTCTTTACATACCTGCTATAGCTCCTATGGGTAGGGAAGACATAGCAAATCCAAAGACTAAAAACATTCGTCTGTATGTGAAGCGCGTGTTTATTTCAGATGATTTTGATGGGGAGTTGGTAAGTAAGATTCATATAGGGATATTTTCTCAACAGATTGAATTAACTTCTCATGATTGCTGTAACTTGCAATTTGTGTTGAAAACATTTACTGCAGGTGTTTTGAGTGTTCAATCTTCGTATTTTGTTTCCCCACTGTGGAAATTTTCAAACTCCACTTGTAAGATATGATTGGATTTTCTAACTACTATGGAAACATCCTATGGATCTTATGCTTGTTTTACTTATTTTTTACAATGATTTTGCTATTTTTATTGATTATTTGTTTGTATGGATAATATTAATAATATTGATAGGAATCGAACTAATTAATCAGTGATAGTAATGACAATATGCTTTGAAGCACTCAGCAGCCTGGTCTTTAAGAATTATTTCACTTGATTAGAGGAATTTAGTTATTTCAGCCTGGTCCTTAATGAGTAAAGCTCATCTAACCAAAATTTTCAATGAGATTTTTGGAAAATATATGTGTCTCTCAAGGCTTCATTGAATTAGGTTCCTTGGTCCTTTTATCTGTTGAATTGTCAACATTTTGGCCACCCTCCTCCTTTATGCTAAGCCTTTTATTCTCAAATTAGAGCAATACTTTCAATCCATTTTGGAGGGCTTGTTAATCTCTTTTTGATTACCATTCCAAAGGCAATCAAACCTTCCAATAATATTTATGGTAGTTTTATGCTGTATCCCTATTTTTCACTAATTATGCTCCATTGGTTTCTCATTTGAAGATTATCAATCGAGTCAATCTTTGCCTTAAGCTTCTTTTTCCAGTATTGAAGTAAAATTATAATTTATAGAGAATTGCATCTCCTTCTTAATAACAGAGTGAGGTCAGCTGTCACGGAATGCTGAAATTTTGCTCCCTAGGTTAGGAAATAATTTTTCTATCCCTTGATCTTCCAACAATGGTTTTTGAGGGATTGTTACATGACAGCTTCCCATCCGAGACATGTTTGTTTACACTTGTAAAATTTGCCTAGCATTTGTATAAGGGTGCAATGCCTTAATTTGGTCCATCTTTGAAATGTCTCTGCTTTTGGGTAAACTCGGCTGTAAAACATCAATGCAACTAATTCAAAAGTATTCAAAAAACACTATTGTCTTCAAGTTTTAAAACTAAAATATTTAACATTCTTTTATCTTCCATTTTTCTACAGATCTTTGTGATGAAGATTAATCCCTTTAAATCCTCTGAAATGCTGATGCATTCATTCCTCTAGCATATTTTACAAGGTGTCTCATTTTTCACACATCTAAATTCCCAAGGTGACTGTTAAATTGACAAACTCTATATAATAAATTGTTTGTACCATCTTCTTTTAGGTTGGACAATATCTACTAGGAAACTTACAGAGTTAATAACCTGGATGGTACCTACTGACCTCGTACTAAATGCTGTTCCTTTGCTTGTGATTTAATCTAAAAGCATTAACAGGTTTTGCTTAGTCCGTTTGTAAGTGTATGCTGTATTTTAATTCAAGTGCTGTCACATGCTTGATGTCTACCACTGGAATCATGATGGTATACCCTATACTAACATTCTATTTTTTCTTGTGTAGTTTCCACGCTATTTGGGCTTTGTTAAGGGTGTGGTGGATTCAAATGACTTGCCGCTCAATGTATCCAGGGAGATCCTTCAGGAAAGCCGCATTGTAAGTCATTTATTTATGGGTTTCAAATATTTGTTTATGTATTTTTCTAATGTAAATTCATGTTATAAGATTGTCATGGAATATCCAAATATCTGAATCTGAGGTGACCTTTTTACATACCAACTGTAGTTTTATGTTGAATGCCTGGACAAGTTTGTTTGTCAGTTAGATGCCAAAATTATGCTGTCAAACAATGGTCCAGCAGAGTCTGCCCTAGTGCGTCTTTTTTGTGCTTTTTGAACAAATAATGAAATCAACATTGATGTTCTTGTGGAAAATATTCCACCTGCTATTTCAATCATATTGTTATATGATAACAGGAGTAGATGAGCATCCTGAATATATTAGTTTTACCTGATTTTATCTGTGAAAATTTTTGGTTGTCATTTCTGTTGAGTCACTCCTTTGAATTATTATTTGAGGTTGACTTCTTAAAGATTATAGTAATTGGATTGTGCAAGGGCATCTGTTAGGACTTAGGAGGGTGCTTATACTGTTGTGGCATTCCTTTGCAGGTTCGAGTGATGAGGAAACGCCTTCTGAAAAAGACATTTGAGATGATCTCAGGCATTGCTCTTAGTGAGAACAAAGAGGTATTATAGATTTTCAAGTGGTTGGCACTTAAAATGACACATAAACATAGAAAGTTGTTTGTGAGGATAATGCATTGTGCAAAAACTTTTTGTGGTAATATCAAGATAAATTTCAAATGTGTTTGTTGTTTCTTATTTTTGAGTGCAGTGTACCCTGACATATATGATATATCAATCTTAAAATATTTTCATTCACGTGTGCAGGACTACAAAAAGTTTTGGGATAACTTTGGAAAGAATCTTAAGATAGGTGTTATTGAGGATAATTCAAATCACAAAAAATTGGCTCCTCTTCTTCGTTTCTTTTCATCATATAGCGAGGATGAGCTTATCAGCTTGGATCAGTATGTTGACAGCATGAAAGAAGGGCAGAAGGACATCTATTATATTGCATCAGATAGCATTACTAGTGCAAGAGATGCGCCTTTCTTAGAAAAGCTTCTAGAGAAAGAATATGAGGTAGTTTCTTTGGATTTTCATTGTGTATTGTTACTGGTGTTTATATTTAAAGATGTCTCACTGTTAACTTTGGTTCTCAGGTTCTATATCTTGTTGACCCAATAGATGAGGTTACTATCCAGAACCTCAAGTCTTACAAGGATAAGTCATTTGTGGATATTACAAAAGAAGACCTAGACTTGGGTAATTTGCCTGTACACACGATCCTAATTTTGCATTTTGTTGAATACCACTCTTCTTGTCTTGTTTTAATTTTGGTGAATACATTACATTCTTTGACAGTGATTATTTTGAGATTCCACAAGGTTTTTCTTGGGATCTATCATAATTTCTCCAAGTTATTCACAATTGTTTGATATCTTGAATGTCCCTAGGTTATTCCTTTTGGGGTACTTAAAGGTGTTGCCTCTACATTTGGTTTTTGTTTCTTGATATTTGGGTTGTCTCTTAATGTTGCTTTAATATTACTGCGTATAGCTCTCTTTTGTGTCAAGACACATTTTGTGACCTTTGTGTTTCAAGATGTTTTAGTTAGTTGTTTGAATTTCTTGATATTTGAACTATCATTTCCTAATGTTGTGTTAGTATTACTGTGTATCTAAGTTAGCTTTCTTTTTTATAATAACACACTGTTCTTAGAGCTGGAAGACTGGTCAAAGTTGACACCTTAAATACCAGTCAAATTTAGTATAAATGTTGCATTTCTTACACATTTTGTGCTAAAAAATAATATCTATCGTTTGTCTACAGCGTGTGCTCCTGTTCTGTTCAAGATTTTAAGTTCCAGGTTTTGGCCAAAGCTTGTATGATCTTGCATTTAATAAATTACATATATTTAAAAATCACAAGGGCCCGACTTATCAGCTGAAAAGCATTTTCAAATGGAATTAGATTTGAACCATAGATCATCTGTCCTGATGTGCAATTTGAATTGCTGCAGTGAGTCAATTAGAGATGAATATGATTTGACATCTTCTGATATGTGCATATCATGGTTATAAAACTTCAGGTGATAGAGATGAAGCAAAGGAAAAAGAAATCAAAAAAGAATTTACATCAGTCTGTGACTGGATGAAGGACCATCTAGGGGACAAGGTGGCAAAGGTTGAAATATCTAATCGACTAAGTTCTTCACCATGTGTGCTTGTTTCTGGGCGGTTTGGATGGTCAGCAAACATGGAAAGGTAAAGCTATTATTTTATCAAATATTCTGCTAGATTTTTCATCTTATTGTTAAATTTTTTAAAGTAGCTGTAATTAAATTAATGGGAAAAGCGGTGCCTCCTACATTATAGGTATTTTGTTGTATATGAAATTCATTATGTTTAGGGAATGTATTTCAAGTTTCCATTTATTAATATAGATATTGGTTCTAAAGGCTCATGAAGGCTCAAACGATGGGGGATACATCTAGTATGGAATTCATGCGCTCAAGAAGGATCTTGGAGATAAATCCAGAACATACTATTATAAAAAGTTTAAATGTGAGTATTGTGCTCTATAACAATTTAATTCAAATTGTACGGAAGTTTGCCCAATTTTTTTTTTCAAATGGCACTGCAATATTTACAAATAGGAGCATGATTTAGAGGCTTGTTACTTCATTCTTTATATGAAAATTGGTTGTATTGAGTGATCTGAACAAGATCTGGATTCTTGTTGTATTCTTATTGTATTAGATTCACCACAAGTGCAATCCCTTTTATGGATCTTCCTCAATGTTGCACTAGGATGAGTGATGCACATCAGTTTCTTAATTTGCACATTTCTTATTGTAGTCTGGAGATACTCTTTTCATGGGAGTATATTATTGGCTTCTGAAATTTATCATAATTTTTTCTGACTGGGTGTTGTCAAAACTCAATCGCAGTACATTTGGTCATCAAACTTCTTAAATTTTTGAAGTGAAGAATAGAATCGTGATGTGTATCATCATCTCAGTATACTTTTTTGTGATGTACAGGCTGCATGTAAAGATGATCCAAAAAGTCAAGATGCCCTGAAAGCAATTGATCTCTTATATGATACAGCTTTGATTTCCAGTGGTTTTACGGTGAGTTGTTATTTTAATTTTTGTATAGAATATCATGTCCATTTTATTTGCGATGACAGTTATTTGTAAGGAATTGGCAGCCAGAAGCTTGATTTATTATTATTGTTCATTGCAGCCTGAGAATCCTGCAGAATTGGGTGGTAAAATCTACAGTATGATGGATATTGCATTAGCTGCAAAATGGGCAGGTCCCAGTACAGAGGGTTCTAATGAAAATGCATCAGAACCGTCAGCAGTAGTTGGAGTTGCAGAGACAGAAGTCATTGAACCTGTGCAAAAGCAAGAACCATCCTCAGAAGTTAATGAAGCTGCAGAGGCAGAAATTATTGGATCTGCTGAAGTGCAAACTGAGAGTAGTTCTTCAAAGAAGTAGATTCTTTGTAGATGGCATTATTCTGAATTGGATGGGGGTTTGCAGTGTTAGTGAAAATTAATTGTATGACCGTGACCAGGAGGCTGAGAAAGTTGGTTAGATTTCCATACAAGTTTGACACCCATATTTTTGAGTCTTCCTTTTGTAGCTGTAGGCAGTATTAAGCAGTTAGGTAGTGTTCATAGTTCTGAAGTCAGCAAAATATCTAAGTTGTTTATAAGGGGTGTCATGGTGCTGATCTTCACGAGTTGTTATTCTTAAGTGCATTATATATTAATTAAGCCAATGGGCTCTTTTCAGTGCGAAATATTTATGACTGTTACATTGGGAATCTTCTGGAATGCCATAAAGTTGTTTAAAGTTGTCTGAATTTGTTACCAGGTCTCGAAACTATTTTTACTACTGATTTGCTTTTATTTTCTGGGATGCATAGCCTCCATTCTCATCCCCACGGCCTTAGGGTACGGTCCCATGGAGGGGGGCTTCCTAAAAAATTTCAGCAGTGCTGCTAAGATTTTTTAGGAATATTTTAAAGATGGTGGTCCCATGAATTCAATTTTGCAATTCAGCTTAAAAGTTTGAGCTCCAAAAATCAAGGGACGAAGTGGAGTAATTTGATAAAAATTAATAAACAAATAAAAATTCTCTCATTTTTTAGTTTTTTTTAGGAATTTAAAATTCAAAGTGATAGACAAGTGGCAGAAAAAATTCTTAAAAAATTCCTAAGCTGTAGGGGCAATTTCTAGCCCCACCTCAATTTCACCCGCTGAAATTTGCAGTCCTAAAAGGTAGGGGCTGCTATTTTTCAGGAGGAGATTCCAATTAATCCTGTAGCATAATTTTTTTTGCTCCATGGGACCGCTTGATCCATGAAAATAGAAGCCCAAGCCCCCCCATGGGACCATACAGTTAGCCTCCACGGACACCGTCCCCACTCATTAAATTTCATTCTATGATGTTGGCTCCTCCTACAACCATATCATCTCCCAGCCAACCCTACCAAATACAGAATAAATAAGTTTGAAGTGCTATTTTTCCAAGTACGAAGAGTTTATATGCTTGTAGAGAGTTAAACAGATCGATGGCAACCCAAAAATTCACAGGTCCTGTAGTTTTCCTTCAACAAAAATTTCAGGCCTCAAATAGTGGCGTTTCTCATATGCAAGCTCTGAGTTTCATTCCATGTGCTGTTTGTGTGTCGGCTGTGTCGTTGTCGTAGTGTATTTGAGCGATTAATGTTTTATTTTTTATTTTTATGTATTTCCTATAAACACACTGCCTAAATTTTTTAGTTACAATGAAAATTACAATTTGCAGAAGAAAATAATTAATTGGATATGAACATCTTTTAACTAAAAAGTTGCCTGGAGATATCAATCTTCAGTATTATACTTATCCTAGAGAGATTTTTTTTTAATTTAAAATTATTTAAAAATTATTTTATTTATGTTATTTGAAGAGCAATTTTTTTTTATTTGAAAAAATAAAAAAGCAATACAAAAATATTTAAAAAAATTCAAGGTCATAGTCTTATTCAAAAAGCATGAGACATATTAGAAAAATATTTATTTAAAAAAATCCAGAACATTATCAAGAGTTATTAATAATAAAATATTGAACCTAATTCTATCCTTAACTACAAAATTAAATAGGTAACCATAATCATTAATGGTATTTCAATTTTTTTAAGAAATAAATAAAATAGGTCTTCAAACTGATATCTCATGTATATTATATAGATTAATATTTAAGATATATATTCTAGTTATATTTGTATTTATTAAAAATATTTTATTTTATTTATTTATTTTTTAAAAATAAAAATAAAAATTGCCATCACTTGCTGCATTTGTAAATTTTGATGAAATTGTAGTTTACAGTTTCTGTTGTAATAATTTTCAAAAGATTTAATTAAAAAGAAACTGCACTATTATTTTGCCTAATTTTCCGTGCCTAATTTTCATGCCAAAATGATGGAAGGTGGGGCCTACCACAAGTTATTTGTTCCAAAGGAAAAGATGACATTGTCTATGCATTTAATGCCATGAATGGTATGCACTAAGTGTATTAAATAGTAACTACTCCACTTCCATTATCTCCTATTGGTCAGTTTATTAGTATTTATTTTGGGCTACTTTAATTTTTAAAATTTTAATATATAATTGTTTTTATATAATATAATTCATTTTTATTATGAAATTTAAATTATATAAATATTATATTGTATATTTTATATTAACATAATTATTATATAAATTTTATATTTATAAAATTATTTTTTATTATAATTTATTTTTTATTTTGTTTGATATTTATAATATCTTTATAATATTTAAAATTTTAACATATAATTATTTTTATATAATATAATCGATTTTTAGTAATGTTATATCATATTATAACAATATTTATAATGATAATCAATTAGTTTTGCATGCTTTAAAAAAAGTCAAAACTAAAATATAATAATTAAAAAAAACACAATTTTATTCACCTTATTTAAACTTACATATATTTTATTTAACTCTACAAACCTCTAATTACAATACTACAGTTGCAAGTACTGCCACTAACATTTTTTATCCAACATCATGATAAAACCATGGCCATTAATATTTTTTGATTCTAATCGATTCAACTCCCCCAATGATATGTTGCATGGGAAATTTCATTCTTCATGGGTCCCGAGAAGAATCGGGTCGTTGAATATTTCTTCATGTTTGTCTCAGTGATGGGCATCAAAGAATTTCTTTCACAACTCCACCCAAGATGTTTTTTCTTTGCCAAAATGGTAAAACTTGGGCATCAAAGTCTTCATCCAAATCAAGATGCCTTTGATGAATGGCTAGTTACAAAACTAGATCAAAGGTCTTATTTAGCTAAAGAGCTTGAAGACCGAAAGTGAGAGCTCTAAGAAATGGGTCTCCTCTCAGATGTATTAGACTACGTGACACTTGTTCTATTGTGCCATAAGAGGAATATTCTATTGTGAAAACTTTAATATTTATAGGGAAAATTAAAGCAAGCGATCATGTATTGCACGGTTGCACGATTCCGCTATCTCTCTTTAATTTTACTTAATGGAAGTTAAATTAAAGAAATGTTTAATTAAAAAAGAGAGGATATTATGAGTTTTATATGTTAAAAATGTATAATAGAATGTTAATAGTGTCTTGGGGAGGGTATGATATAGTAAAATATAATTTAACATTATTTAGTTAGGACATTTAGTCCGGGAGAAGTTAAAAATTGGTTTGAATTTGTATTTATGTTTTCAAACAAAATAAGTGTTAAATAAAGGTTGTGTATAAAGTCTTTTATATAATTGTGATAATTAAATATAATTTAAATTAAAATATTTTGTAACACATTTTGTTTGGTACATTTTGAAGATACTAGTTTTTTGGTACTCTAGTTTTTCATTGTTTTGTAAGTGTTACTGTGCATGCCCAATAAGACGAAAACATTCTTTGATTTTCAAGGTGGATCTTATGGTGAAGGTCAACTTAAGTTTGAGTTGAAGTTTGTACATACCATTGATAGTTAGGAGGATCCTTTTGATTTGTGACTCTACAATGATTATAGCAAAAGATTGTAGAAGATTAACACTGACATCTATTGTGCGGGGGTGTAGTGAAAGTAGGGGATGTTTTGGATTTTTCTTATTTTAAATCTCTAGAAAACCCTCCTACAAACAAAGCCATGGGGAATTGTATATTTCATATATTGAAGTAATAATTTATAATTAAGTAGAGTAAGGATAGGGTCAATGCAAGAGAACATGCTCCTTTCTTCTTCTTTTAACACTGTAAGGTTTAGGGGTTATTCCCTTAAAAATCCCTCAAAGAATGAAACAAAAAACAAGCTCCCTTTAGAAGAAAAAATAGCTGAAATTGTCTAATGCGATTAATTCTTCTAAAACCATCTACTTATTAAACCAAGCCTATTAAACCAAAGCCTTTATGACACAATTCTAAACCCAATTTCTTTGTTGTTAAGTTGGAACATGTTGCCTATTACTAGAAAAAAGGATTAAAAAATGTAGAAAATATAGATACATGCAAATTATAAGTAGAAAGACCGAAACACAATTATTGATAAAATTTTGTTATTTCCTTGTATGAATAATGGACCATTGAATTATATGTTACCCTAACCAAATATTCATGCTAAAATTGTATTAAAATACTAGTATATATATCTGAAATATTAATCTATATAATATACATTGAGATATATCATTTTGGAGACCTATTTTATTTATTTCTTAAAAAAATTGAAATACCATTACCTATTTAATTTTGATAATGTTTTGGATAAAGATAAGAAAGTGTTGTGGATTTTTTTAAATAAATATTTCTAATATGTGTGGTGCTTTTTGTTTTTATTTAAATAAATATATATTATTAGCTCTTTTTTTTCTTTTCTTTTGTTTTTGATATGGATAAGATTATGGCCGTGGATTTTTTAAATAATTATTGTGTTGCTTTTTTATTTTTTTAAATACATAAATATTTTAGTGTCTATTGCTTTTTGTTTTTCTTTCACGGATTGTGCTAGCCTCCTACAAGCACCGTGCTGCCATTGTAGGGTTATGTCTCTTGACGTAACTATAAATAATTGAAATAAGCATCTTGTATCTTATGTCTAGAGTGATAAAATAATAAGTGTCTTGTATCTTGTGTATAGAATGATAAAATAATAACTCGTTTCTTATTTTATTTTGAGCAACCTAATATACTCAATCTTGTCTTGCAAGATAAATTATCGCCTTCCTTTCAGTTTGAAATAACTAAAGTCTACTTAGTAATCAATTTTATTTACCTCATACTCCATAGGTTAGATGGGAGAAATTTCTATCAAAATAAATATTTAGCAGGATGTTTGACAACATTTTTTGAGCACTAACTAGCACAAGTCCAACAAGAGTATAACAAATGTACATGTTGAAAATCACACTTTTTGAAGTAATGACACAATGGAGACAATTATGTATTTCAAATTAAAGAAAATCTTATATTGAATTCTCAAAAAGGAAAGACATGAATATCGTATCAAAATATGCATATGATACAAGCTCTACAACCTTTTTCAAATTTGAAACAAATTTTCTTACACCTTTTCAAAGTTTCTTTTCAATATTAGTGTAGAGAATGCTTTTCCCTTTTATAAATAATGATAATACTGATCTCATGGATGATTTACACTTGTCCACTTATATTCTTGAGTTTGTTACTTCCAAAAGTGCAACCAAAGCTCAACTTTTTCAACAATTATGAACTAGTTGATTGAATACGGAAAAACTTAAGATTGTAAGAATGCAACACCATAAAATTGATCTATCTTGATTTTCTTACTATTGTTGCTTACCACCCACACCATTCCAAGTTTATAGATATGAAATCACACAAAGTGGTTTTGGAGATACTTGCTAACATGAGGTGGTAGTGAACTTTGGGTGGACACCCTTCATATTTTGAACTTGAGAAGTTTCTTATAAACATATAACCCTTTGATTCATGTGTCCATACAAAGAACAATGCTTCTCCTTTGCAACATGTTGTATGGTTTGGAGGGGTTGCAAGTTGGGGCCATGACCATGACAACTTGCCCTTGGAGATGGAGCTAGAGATATTAGCTAAAGTCAAAGAATTCACGCAACCAAAGAAGGATGCACAATATCTTTGAAAAACAAGAAAACCTAAAATGTACTAGGCATAACATGATGCTCTTCCCAAATCCTCCCATTTTGTAATAGGAGCACTTTGAGATTTTCTTAGATAAAAAAATTGTATCCAATGCGTAAATCTATTTTCCATACACAACCTAGTATATGCCAATTGCCAACAAATTTGGGAAGTGCACATTTTCAATGGGATCTTTGGATGTTGCTATGTTATTAGTTCATCTTCTTTTTACAATGCCTAGTGTTAAATTTATATTAAATAATTTTAGTAGACTTGAGAATATTTAAACTGGGACCATACAAACCTTAAATTTGCATCAATGTTTACTTGTAGCATTAACAAATTAGAAGCATGTCAAACCAGATCTTACAAGACCCTATATTATATTGATGTTTGCACAACTCTAATATCCCATTATTACACTTAATACTTCATTAAATGACCTTAAAGGGAAAACCCTAATTTTCTCTACTCAAACCTAGAAAAACTACAAAAATCCTATTTCATTCTCGTGTTTACATAGATAACCTAGATCACAAATCAATCCCACAACGAAAGATAAACTACAAACTATATTTATATTAAATAGGTCATAAATGCTTTATAGAATGTTGTTACCACAACAATAATAGACTAAAATATGATATTTACAATAATAACAAACCCACATCTACACGATCGCAACAATAAACTGAGGATTCAATACTTACAAAGACCCTAGATTATAAATCACCTATTATATTAAACGAGATTGTAAAATGTTACAATCCTTTGCTACAACAACTATGGTAAATTGAAACAAAAATTCTTACATTCACAACAATTATAAGTATCATGCAAACTCAATATTACTTATATTGGCCATCATTAAAGCTTGAATATAATCTTTGTGTGAGGCATTTCTTTTAGCTAAAGGGGTTTTGTCCTTTGATGCAAGATCTATGGTTTCATCTCTTGACCTCCATAGATCCGTGGGTTTTGTCCTTAGATCTAGATGCTTGAACACTAAGTGCTCACGATGATTGGTTAGGGTTTGTATTGTTTTATTTATGACACCCTTCATTATTTTTCCTTTTAACCCCTTATACACCCAAAAAGGTGTTAACCTTTACAACAATGTTTGCTATCTCAAGATTGATATGTGATAGGGATTGCCTGTATTGATTGGTTGTCATTTTTCTCTTAATTCACATCTCAAATAATGTTTATGTAATTCATTTCTCAAATCATGCTTACATGTACAAAAAGGTGTTTACAGTCCTTTAGGGTTTGAAATTTTAACTATCTCATTAATGGTAGCCAAAGATCAATCTTCCTTTGCAACATTGAAGGTACACATGGACCCAGGTACCCATTATTAAATGATTCTTTTATGCTTGTGGGAAACCTTTTGGAAGGTACATCATCCACCTAAGCATTGTTGGGAATAGGATGCCATTTAATTGCAATCCTAAACATATTTCATGTATCTCCTAAGTCCTTGGAAAGTGTTCCCCAACACTAGGATTAAAAAGAGATTAAATTTAAATAAAATGAACATGTAAATTGACATTTCTAATTATTCCTAAATGATAGGAACATGTGGGGGCGTCCAAGAAGAGCTCCTACAAGATAGGAGCACATGGGGTGCCCACATGGAAGGTGGAACCCACCTTGCTTAAGTTAATTGTTTGGAGGATTGATAACACTTTAGTAATGCATGTTTAGATCCTACAAATTAGGGATGGATATTTACATGAGTTTAGTTTAGTTTAGTTCAATATCAGTTCAGTTCAATTCAGTTATGGTTCAGTTATCTTTAGTTGCATGTAGTTAGTTTTAGTTGAATGCTAGTTGACTTGAGTTGACTTGAGTTGTATGACTAATGACTTCAGTTGCATGACAGATAATAGGTGGATACATTCAGTTAAGTGGGGATGATCAATCATGCATAAAGTTTGCATGAATTGGTGGAGAGATATGTTTTAGTTAACTAAGATTGACTTGGACCCACCTTGGGCACCCAAGTTGGCATCTTTGAGTTAACACCTTTTGCGTGAGAAGATATTTACAAGGCTCAGTTAAGTGGGCCCATTCTTGGGCACCAACTTTGAGGTGATGCTTGCAAGATATTTTCTTGACCGACAATCAATTAAGTGTTCAGTTTGGGGCACCTAAATTGAGGAGACTTTGGTTTTGACTTCATGTTACAGTGTGGAACTCTAATTGCACAATCTAGGCATAGATTTTTGAGAGGAGCTTTATTCTCTTGTGTTTGATAACTCTTATGAGTTTTACATGCTCATTAATTGTCTATTTATTGCAACAATTGCATCAAAGTTTATTGTAGGGTTTAAAGCATGGCATGGGATGTGTGGATTCATGCTTGGTCACATGGAATGGATGGATAGCTTGTGTTGTAGAAAGTGTATGAGAGTTTATTGCAGGTTGTGAAGAAGGATTGTTGAAGGCAAGGAAGCATATCAATCGAAGATTGATACAGTATTATTGTAATCTTGTTCTAAGGTTAAATAATACAAGCACTGTTGATTCTGGTGGAGTTTTTTTCCCGAAAGGGTTTCTCCACATATATGTTGTGTCACTTCTATCTTCTTATCTCATTCTTCTACAATCTTTTGTCTCTTTCTAAAATTGGTAAAATTGATCTAAACAGATAATCATACATAAAGAATTGTGACAAAGAACACTTAATTAAATCTATAGTCACATAGGTTTACAAGTTTTAAGCTACAATTTCACCTTCATTTTCAACATTTGGTATCAGAGCTAATGGTTCGGTAGAGTTTGGGATGCCTTTCTCTTAAAATTTTGAAGGTTTTTTGGCTGTAGTGGGAGCTTTTACTATTGTTGTATTGCAAATTTGTAAAAGAAGTGTGTTTTATCTTCTTGGTTTAGAGATTATGGTTTTCTTGACCTTTTGGGAGCTGTGTCATTTACAGTGGATTCTTTGATTGTGTTGAGGCCATGGATGATCTTCATTTAGGAGATGGTTATCACGATGTCATGGATAGCTTGGCTACATGTTTCATTGGGAGCCTTTGACAATGATGGCTTGATGTTTATCTTGTTGCCATGTATAGGTTGGTATCACAATTTAGTGGGAGCTTTGGTAGGATATGGTTATCTTCATGTGATTTGAAGAGGTTTTAACATCTTGTTTCATGGAGGACCCTTAGAGTCTTTGTTAAAGGTGTTATTGTTCTTCCTTTGGAGAGGATATAGTTTTTCTTTGATTTTGAGTATTAATCATTTTCTTGGAGCTTCATGATTATGCATGTTACATTTGAAGTTGGCATGGATTGATTGGTGGGTGCTCATGGATACAAGAGAGACTTGGGTTAGGTAGGATATTTCTTATGTTAAGAGATATATGTTGGAATGATTACTTGTTATAAAATTTTTTCAACAGTAAAGACTGAGGATCCTACACCTGGAAATGGATGCGAGTCCATCATAGACTTGATAAGAAGGTTGTCTTTATTGAAAGCCTATATTGCTTGGTCTTGTATGCACAAGACAATCTTGTATCCCACTCTTGGTCTACTCAGCAGGTAAATGATCTAAGAGGTGTTGCCTACCTAATTATTAGATACATTATTTATATCTATATTGTCTTCTTTGTCTTAAAAATTGAGTTATGAGGGATTGTTGAGAAGTAGATGCATGATTTTATGTATTTCCATTGTTCTCCTTGCAATCTTGAACTTGAGTTAGTTATAAGGATTTGGGTAGGAGAGGTACGAGAGATAGTGGCTTTGGGCATATTACCTTTTTTTGTGGGAATGCTTGGCTAAGTTTGATCTACTTTTTGTCAGAGGTTTACATCTAAGTTCTTCCATGTTTCATTATAATTTGAATGGTTAGATGTTGATATCCTTTTAGTTTGGGCGTGTTGAAGGAGATCTTACTTTACACAGTTTGGCACATGTTAGTGTGGTATAAGAGCATGGTTTGATTTGCAAGTTCTCTCTTTGTGGGAATATTGTCTTCTTCTTGAAGGTTCTTGATGAGCTAATGTGATGATGTAGCATTGAAGATCCAATTCAAGCATTGTTCCATATCAAGGTTCATGATCAAGATCTACACTCATTGAGGCCATTTCATGCTAAGTTTCAGATTTGGAATCCAAGATTCAATTGAGGATTGGTGTTTAATAAAATTTGTGAGGAATTAGCGAGTCTTATAGGAAACTCAGTTTAAGGGGGACCTTTTGTGCTAAACTGAGTAACCTCTGGATTTTTAGACAAGTCAGCTTCTTCTATAATGGGGTTTGGAAAGGAAAAAGGGAATAGATATAATAAAGAAAAGTCTAACCTAAGGCGATCTGTAAGATTTAGTGATGGGCATGATAAACCATAGATTTAAGGGCCTGAATGGTGTTGTAGTGTTCCAAAACATCATAGACTTAAGATTATAGCATAGACAATTCATTCATTGACATAAAATAACATTGCATACATTCCTACTGCCAAGAAGAGTCCTTAGACATGATCAAGGTAAGTAAACTTGCATCCAACATTTATAGAAGTTCTCAAATGAAGTGTCAAGACGATAAGCATAGTTTGATCAAATAGCATGAAAAATAGAAAGGTCGAACAATTGGCACAGTCTGAGAGTTTTTGCAATTAAATAAAACAATAATAAAGGCCTAGCATCTTTTACTAAAACTAGTGTGTTTTTTCCAAATTCCGGACCCTTTTCTCATCCGCGAGGAAAAGTATATATAACATAAAAACTTTGCCGCTACAGGAAGCGGTAACAAAAGATCTTGTGATCCCCGGTAATGATGCTCAAATCGAATATTCCCGGGGCCGTTACCGCGAGATCAATCAGGAACAAAGCACTGATCATCGGCCTGATTGCGATTGCCAATGATAAGTGGTGGTCGAGCTGAGCATGAATTAGACAAGTGTCACCCTCCTGAGTGAATGATGATGACACGCAACAACCAATAGCCTCATTCGGTTCATTAATCTCCTGCCTTTATATGAGATCCACGAGTCAGGCACATGGCAACCTTTCGCTGCCTGCATGAACCTTTCTCCCTTCACTGCAGAGGATTTGCGTTAAGGCTACAGCTGTGTCAAATGGCCAGACCTTTACCAACAAAGGCGATTATTCGGTCCGGGCTTCGCAGAGGCCAGCGTGGTGACCGTTTACTGCGGTTGCTAATTCATTTATGTCGCAGAAGGATTTCACGAACATTAGACATAGCGGTATACTGGGTGTATGATGAGACACCTTAACCTGCTTTTAGGAGCGAGGGCTTAAGTGGCATTTTAGAGCAGAGTAGAGATTATCCAGAAACAAGAAGCGAGGTAATCACTTGACCACAACCGCGGTGGTATGGCGTTTCCCGGGATCGAAGGGAATCTAGATGCACCGAAGTTGTGAAAGTATGAACTGCGTGGAGCGACGGATCAAAAACTTGATAAAAGGCCAGCGGACTTGGCGATGCACGTCTTGGCCTTAGAAAAATAAACACGAGAGGAGTACGGTTAAAATATTTATTAGCAGTGAGTAATGACATTGCTTTGTTCATCCATCTCTCCTTTTATGCATTGTTTCATTCCAAGGTTTAATTACCAAAATGGGGTTTGACTAAGGCAAACCCCTATTCCCTAACAAACAAAATTTTTCTTCCTTTGATGTGTGATTGTAGGTTTTAGGTTGAAGAACATTTGAAGAGCAAAATTTATCAAAATTGTCAAGGTTGTAAAGTTGCAAAAGTTATCATCTTTCTTGCAAGATCACGAAAACTGAGCTACACAATTTATTTTTCGGGTTTCTGATAGTATTCGACTAGGATCAGGGAGTGTAGACTATAAGGAACAAAAACCAGAAAGCATTTTTCTAGAACCCTAGCCAAGACCCATTCACCATTGGACAAATGCGTCCTTAGTGAGCCTCAAAAAACACTTTTTGCAACAAGTACATAGTATTTTACCATCTTAAAACCTACCATTTTACTGTTATATCAGTTAGGTTTGTTTTATAATATTCATTTACACATATAGCACACATATTGAATGAAACTAGGAGAAATAGGTGAATCATTTTGTCTCATTTTGATAAACCTATTTTTGTATGTTTCATAAAGTTAACCTATTGATTCTTCATTTTCAAAGAAAAAATCATGATTGGTTTTTTGGTGTTCACTTGCATCTCAACCTCTTGGAAAAAAGATTCTAAAGCCTTCAAATGTTGTCTCAAACTATGGGAATTTTTTGCAATTAGAATAAGATCATCCACACACAAAAGTAACTTCACCATGTAACTTTCCAACTAGATACCCTCTCCAATGGTTTTGTTTAATCATTCTTCAAGGATATCAATATATAAACCAAAAAAAGTGGGGGATAGAGGACACCCTTGTTTGAATCCGATGTTTCTACCAAAGCATTTAGACGTACCCTCTTTAGTTTTTATTTTAGCTCTAAATTTCTCATAAAGGTTAATAATTGTCACCCTATACTCATTCGGAATCCCAAGTTCCTCCATTCTACTCCAAAGCTTATCACTAGGAATAATGTCAAAGGATTTTTGAAATCAATGAAGTAATAAAAATATTCTCCTCCTTGGGTGTCTCAAACCTTTTCAATGAAGTACCTAAGAGTGATGCAATGATCATTGGTAGAGTGCCTTGGCCTAAAGCTAACCTACCCTTTTTCTCTTTATCCCTCTTTTTTGGCCCAATTGTTGATTTTACATTCTATTATACTCTCAAATTGTTTTCTAAGAAGAGGATTGATCATAATAATATGATACATAGAAGGATTTTTGATATCTCTGCTTTTGTAAAGAGGGATAATAACACTACTTTTCTACTCTATCAAAAGGTTGTTTTCTATGACATTGTTAAAGATTCTTTTATGTGTGGAGCAAGGAGCTCAATTACCCACTTAAAAAATTAGCTTGCATCCCATCAATGTCTTGAGCTTTGTCACGTCCTAAATTATTTATACTTTGTTTGATATATTCCATTGAGAAGAGCTCAATTGATGTGCCAATTATGGGAGAATTACTTTTCTCTTATGCTCATTCATAGAGGAGCTTCACATAATCTAACCAATGGGCATCTGTTATATTATTTTCTATTTGTTTTCTCTTTTTCTATAGCTCCCTCCAAAAGCCTTAGGGATTGTGTTTCCCAAATATATTAATTATTTCCTTATTGAAATCATATAGATATTTAGATTTTATCAAATTTTCATATTTTATCTTGCTTTCTTTGTTTGACTCATTCTCTTTAAAGGATCTTTTAGCAACCTTGCATTCTTTGTCATACCATGGGTTAGTTGGGAAAGTATTTGAAACTCTCTTTAGAGTTTGATATCTATTACACACCTTTAAAGCTTTGTTGATCAAAGTGATCAACATTGTTGTAAACAATCACTTTCTCCATTATTTACCTTGCATCGTGTTGTTTTTTCCCATCTGAAGGTGTTGTTCAAGTGCAACAACAAAGAGCTCTTGATTTTCTTTATTCACATGAATATTATCTTGTGTATGAACTTTCTTATGCATGTGTTGGACCCACCCTTCTTGTAGGTCGTTTATGTGGATGCCAAACTTAACAAGGAGAAGTATATGATTAGATTTCAACTCAACAAGAAATTCCTCAATATTGAACTCCAACATCTTGGAAATTGAACTTTGAGAAAAGATCACATAGTCCAACACACTTTGCTTGGTGTAGGTTTGACAAGTGATATTATTGGATCTTGACCAAGTTTCCATGCCATTATAGATAACAATGCCATACAAGCTACACAAACCTAGCAACTTTGCTCCAAAGTGTGACACACTCCCATTCTCATCTTGTGAAGACCTTTCCCAAAGTTTGTCTTCATTTTCCTCTAGCCATAGAGGATTTCTATCCCCTCCTTCATTGCCCAACTAGATAAATTGTTTGTTTGTTGTCGTAGCATTAAAATCACCAATTAGAACTATTTCTCCTAAAGTGCTAAAAATAGAAATATGTTTTTTAATGCAATATACGGGTCTTCACTATCCAGATTTCTCTTCTTGTAGAAATTTGAACTTTTTGGAGCAAAGTAATAGGAAACCAACCTAATCGTTACCTCATTGTCTGTTATTTTCAGCCATATGAACTATTTATTTGGGTCTTCTTTTTCTATTTTTTCTATTCCAAACCACATTTCTCTTATTAGGATTGTGATCCCTCCATGCCCTTTACTTGTTTTAGTCCCTTCATTCCACATTGAGATTTTATTGAATCCTTCAAAGTATGGAACTTTGCATCAATCATGCTCATGCATTTCTATAAGAATAATAATGTCTTTCCCCTCTAATATGGGGCCCAACCATGGTCCTCTCATCCATGGGTATCCTCTACAATTCTAACTTATCATGTGTAGATACTCTTGTGGGGACTCAAATCCCTATTTCTTGTGTGATAATTGCTCGCTCACTTGAGCTTTCCCTTTTTTCATCCATGCCCACTTTCATACATCTTTTGATGATTTCACTTTCTCCCACTCCTTCCTTCACTCTTCTTGTTGGGAAAATGTCAAGTCTTCATCTAAGTATGCATGAGTGCCTCTCAATGACCCCATATTTTGTAGGGTCACAATCTTGTCTTCAAGCTTCTTAAAGGAGAATCTTACATGCCTATTCTTTCCTTCTTATGTTTTCTTTGTAATCCTATTTTCTTGTTGAATATAACCTGTCCATTTCAGCTTGTCCTTAAAAATGTCTCTGGCTAAAATATAAATTCTCTCCTTCTCACCAAATTCCTTCAAACCTTTGATGATGATATTTACAACCTTTTCAAGTTTGTCTTTTTCTTCTCTTGTTTTCCTCTTGATTTGTTCCTCTATGATTTATTTTTCCTTGATTGATGATCCATTTACAACTTGTGCCCAAGATTTTACCTCTTCTATTTGTTTTCTTAGTTTTTTTTCTCTAATTTTCATGCTTGTAATTATTGATTGAAACTCTTCCAACTGCATTATGCCATTTACTTTCATTGTCTCTGAACTCCTTTTTTTTGCTGCTTTTGCTTGTTCTAATTCTTGTTCTATAATGATAAGCTCCTATTGTCCTCTTTCCATACAATTTTGCAAGATTATTACTTGCTCTTTGAGCAACTTGTTTTCCCTTTCAATGTTACAACCAACTTCTATAATTTCCTTTAGCTTAATATCTTCATACTGCCCCTTTGCTTCTATATACTCAATCTTCTTTTTCAAGCTCATCAACTCATTTACATAGAGATTTGACGACCACAACAATAGAGTGGTTGTGGAGATGTATGGGTCTTTATCGTCTTGAGACCCTTCCTCTCTCTTCGCTTTGTTTTCCATCAGAGTTTTGTTTTTCTTTGCTTTGACTCAAAATCCTCTTGAAGCAAAACAACCTCTTTCTTTTTTCCTTCATCCACACCTTGATATGTTTGGTCACCTACTAAATGATACATTTTAATAGTGACAATTGCATTGTTTCTAGTTGTTTTCAATAAAATCATAGTGAGTTTTTTTTCTATGACTATCTCATCTTTAGATCTAACTGCACCTTAGAATCCCCCTATATTGCTTTGCATTCACAAAGACCAACCTTTCATTTGTCTCAACCATATTTGGTTGGTGAAACCCTAGAAAAAAGGAACTCCAAGGTCCAATCATATTCCCTACACGAGTATTAGGGCATGAATCTCTTTACCCTCTTGTTATTTGGAGAGTGTGATTCTACAAAATGCTTAAATCCTTCTAGTATAACCTCCTTAACAAAGAGCTAAATAGTTGCATTTGGGGACCATTTATTTTCTCAAACTATTTGATACAAATTTCACTAACCTTGAGGTTTTTGGGTGTTTGTTTTCCAATAAAAATTGTGTTTTTTTTTAGCAAACTCTTGGGTCTCAATGTTAAAACTACCTCCACAATTTTATTGATGCTTAACCATAGTTTTCAAAGCACAATTTCACTTAACAACGGTTTATAAATCCTTGGTTTGCTATTTTTGAAAAGGAGGTAGGAAAGCTAAAAAAAAATTATGTAAAAAAAAGATAGTGAGAAAATTTGGGGCTAACCTACTCCCTATAGAACCTTGAGTAGTCCACATAATTGAAGATGCCCTCATTTATGAATCGACATGACCCTCGTTTGCCCCATTGAGCTAGGCACTAGTACTTCGATAGTGACCCCTTGAAATTGCTTCCACTCAAACCTTTCCACATGATGGTATACATGCACACATCCACTATTTAGATTTCACAACCACGGTATCAAAATGGCCTTAATTTTTTTGGTTTTAAATTTAAGGCATTTTGAGCGATAATTCATGATCAAGACTAGAAGGTTGGATCAGGGTGACAAAAAGCAACATAAGGGGACTCCGAACTTTGTAAATTTCCAAAATACTTACATGAGGAGAAATTACATACAATTGTAATTTCTAGGTGTACTTTGGGATGATAAAATATAATATTAAAATTTAGTTTTTTTTATATTTTTAATATATCTACACATTGACAATTAGCGAACAATCAATTTAAGTAGTGGCTGGAATTAAATACTTTTAAGGCTAGAATTTTTGCTGCTTGGTTAGAGATATAGTTGCCGGGATTCTCCCATTGTAGGAACCTGGCTCTTGATACAGGTCCATTATCCAAAATTTGCGCGGTAGTTTATCAAAGAGCCCTAGGGATACATTGGGGCATGGATTGTGCATTACCTTCCTTCCACATCTTCCCACTGTACCCACTATTAATAGTTCCGTCAGTTTTTTCAGTGTCGTAATCTACACTAGAATGGATTTAAAATTAATTTTTACTTGCATATTGCACATTCAAATATCTAATTTTTACTTTTTATTGATTTCCATGTTCATTAACTGTGTATTTTTTCCCTATTTTATTTTATTTTATTTTTTAATTTTTTTTAACTTTATTCTCTGATAAGATTAGATAATAAAATAAAATTGAAATATTTTAGGATATTCATATTTTTAAAGAATAATTATCTTTGAATATAATATAATATTAGATATAGCAATTTTTTAAATATATTTAATAAAATAATTTTGAAAGAAAATAAAACATAATTTAAAATATAATTTATATTTTAGTAATATATAAATTAATAATATATAATGTATATCCTAAAAGATATGTGTATAAATAATAATATATTATATAATATATAATATATATATTATATATATAAAAGTATTTTTTTTTAATTCATTTTAGCATATAAGAATAAAATGAGAAGTAAATTTTTTATAAACTAAAAATGAATAAAAAACATATATATATACATATATATATATATATATATATATATAATGCAAAAATATATTATATATTAAATAATATATTATTATTATTATTATTATACATATATTTTAGAATATACATTATATATTACTAAAATATAAATTATATTTTATTTTCTTTCAAAATTATTTTATTAAATATATTTTAAAAATTGCTATATCTAATATTATATTATATTCAAAGATAATTATTTTTTAAAAATATGAATATCTTAAATTTTTGGATTTTATTTTATTATCTAATTTTATCAGAGAAAATAGGGAAAATATGCACAGTTAATGCACATGGCACATCAATAAAAAGTAAAAATTAGATTTTTGAATACTGTATATCTGAAATAAGAATTAATTACAAATCCTTCCATGATGACATGGTGTGAGGTTATTGGCCAAGTGGAGTGCAGTGGTTGGATTAAGAGGCATGGGCATCCATGCACAAAATGGCTGTCTCATATTCATTTTAGCTCCATTATTTTCTGAATTTGATTGGCGTCCCCGTCTCATACCCAGGAACTACATGTCTCAGATAACTATGGATCCCATTGGGGAGGAAGGTGTATGGGGATTTATTAGGTACATGGATGCCTTGCTATCTTCCCATAGGTAAGAAGCTAGGTTTTATTCGTGGATAGTATTTTTGTATATCATATTTTAGCAACTTTCACCTAGAAATTTATCTCAGCCAAAATTACATCAATTTATTTGTTCCAGTCATAAGAATATCACATTGTTAAGAGGAGGAAACTATTTAAAACAGCATGACTTTATTTATTAATTAATTGAAAATAAAAACTGATTTTTAATAAATATAGTGAAATGGTACATTCTGATGTCTGGATAGACCAGACAATACGGGAAAGTGGGGGAGGCAATGATGGGCATGGGCCGTGCTACACCCCCACTACACCCTGAATCCATTCGCCACAACAACCCAGACCCAGTAACTACAAAACACCTAGATTCGTTTTACCCTCCCTGTATCCATCAGATCAAGTCTTTTTCTTGTCAGTTGGGTAATCCTATTGTCTTTCTTCTTCTTCCTTTAACCACGGCTCAACTTGAACAGGTGTGTCGTGTGACAGTGCTACCGGCTCAGGACTGTAACGTGGGTCATTGGGAGGCGTGCAATGTGCTATGTCTGTCTGTCTGTCTGACTCTGAGCTTGTGGTGGCCTGGTACTGAATTGAGATCGTAACTGGCTGCCTATCTTGTGAAGTGGGTACGACACCACCGGAAGGAAAAAGGGGTGCAGAGATGGGGATACGGTAAATCCTATTTTATTGAAGTACAGCACTCACCCTCTCTGTTTTTAACAGGTGGATTTGTCTTTACGTACTTAATCTGTATGCTGGTTTATGAGTGTATATATCATATTAACTGTCAACAATTCACCTTCCCCTCAACAATTCACAGCGGACAAATTCATCATCATGACAAATTTACCTCATGAAAAATTCACCGCGATGAATTGCTAGTGAATTAGTTGGTATGAGTTTTCCACAGTGCATGAAGTTAGAATGCTTAGCTTTTGGATTCAACTGTGTGTATTTTTGTGTTGATGTTTTGGATCACACTTAGTGATCCATCATCAGGATGAGGAGAAAATTTTCTCGTGGTGAATTTGCTAGTGAATAGCTGGTGGTGAATTTTCCATGAGGTGAATTGGTCATGGCCGTTAATTTTCTTGTGAATTTTCCTAAAGCCAATTAGAAAGATATTATTCAAATGATATTTGTCACTTATGACAAATATGGTAATTTAATAAATAATAAAATTGGTTATTTTTTGTTGTGACTCAAACTAATGACTAAGAGTCGTGTCTATTGCAAGCAAGAAAATCTATATGAATTTCACTAGGGGTGAGGGACCGGTAGTTGTATGGGCTGACCGGTAGTTGTATGGGCTAACTTTGCAAGCATGTAGTTGTTGCATGAAATATTGTAAGACCTGTGTTTTTTTAGAAATATGAATTGATCTCTTGTCTATTCACTAGGGGTGAGGGACCAATAGTTGTATGGGCTAACTTTGCAAGCATGTAGTTGTTGCATGGAATATCGTAAGACTTGTGTTTTTTTAGAAATATGAATTGACCTCTTGTCTATTCACAATTAAGGTTTGGAGGTGTGACTCATCACACAACCTACCACATCAACACATCTATAAGAAGTGTTTTAAAATCGACTTTTTAAAGATTTGACCAAAACTTGATCATGGTATCCCTAATAGTTGAACAAACAAATATCATTTGTTGTTAGAACAAGTATCATATTCTTATTTAAAATATAACTTATATACAACCTAAGTGACCTCAATACTTTTGGTAACCATAAATCTTGTTATCTCTAACTTTTATATCCAACACAAATGGACCAATGGTTGAACACAAAAAAGCTATTTGTTGTTATAAAAACAACACATTACTATTTAAAACACAAGTTATATTCAACATTAAATGATTATATTTTTTTTTTACAATTCTTCACATTTCATTAGAAAATACAATGTATTTATTGTACTCACCTTTTATATTTGTGATAGGACAAACTATTAATATGAAAAGAATAGATTGCTAAAGGTTTTAAAACTTAGAGTTTACTAGGTTTTGACCCTATGACCTTTAGAGAGGATTTCCCCAATGAATATGTCTTCTAATGATTGTAAAATACAAATTCAATGGAAGCACGTGATAGCACTTGTAGACCTTTTATTTAGCTCAATTGGAATTGGAGAAATGTCTTTTTCCCTCCAAACTATCCTCGTCCAAAATTGTGTAATTGGTAGAAATGAGGGCATATAACAATAATGGCTAAAATGAACTAGATCTAGGGCTAAGAATGAGGTTCAAGAATTTGGTGCAAATGGAAACTACTGCAAGTGCTCTAATGCCAATGCCAGAGTAAGAAATGGACTATAAAAATGCAAACCCAAAATTGCTTTTAAAAAATGTATTTGTAAATTGCATATTTAATAATCAAGCATGATCATTTTGTTAATTTTAGGATGATTATTTAAATTTTACAAAAGAAAAATATTTGTAATAGTAATATAAAATATTATTATTACAGTTATTTACTATACCCTAAGTTATATACATAATATAACATGTTATTGCAAGAAGTTAAATCTATTGGATTTTGCTTGATAATGTCTGTAAGGTTATTTGGTCCAATGCTTTAATTTCTCTTCAAAACATGTAAATGGGAAAGGATGAGTTTCTACTCTTTTTAACCTCATTTCAAGTCCTAATGTTTTTAGTAATGATTGTTTTGTTTGTAATAGGATTATCTAGAGTGAATTGAATATTGATATTAAGTTTTTTGGTATTTGCTTTGTGTACAAGCTTAATAATTATAAGGAGAGGTTTGGATTAAACAACTTGATGGTTATAAGCTAAAAAACATCCCTTAGGTTTTTGGAGGTGATTTTAATATGATAAAAAATAACGATGATAAATCTAGGGGGGTGTAACTATGAATGAAGAGGGAATGAAATGTTCTTTGGGAACAAGTTTAAAAGAAAGAAAAATGTGATTCATCTTTTGGAGAAAGCTCAAAAAGAAAATAAAAGTATTTGGTTTACTAGTGTGATTGGACGAATTAGCATGGATCGATTACGCTTGATCCATGAAGAATTGAAGCATAATGAAACCGCTAACGTCAATCTCAACAAGATCAATCAAATGTAAATTAAACTAAACATTTATCAAAACTAAGCATTCTAAACTATGAAAGCGTTAAAATGTCTATTCTAATCCATTTGAAACTTATCCCGTTGTGAGAGTGGTGTCATGTTGATGTGGAATGGCGTGCTCCCAGTCCATGGATGGATGGGCTTGTTTCAGTCAGTTTTGTTAGAAGCCCAGTGAAGCCCGGTTTGTGAGATGTGGCCATAAAATATAGTTTTAATCTAAAAATGGGCATGATGCAAGCTAGTTTAAGATGATTTTATGCTAAGATAGTCTCGTGTACAGAAATAGAGCTAATCTAAAATGGTTCTAGAGCTGAGAGATTCCAAATACCACTTATTAAGAGCAAGAGCTAAGTGGATTGCATTGTAGCGATGCATTTGGAAGCCATTAATGGAAGCTTAAAGCTAATTGATGCAATTAAAATGAACTAAAAGATGCAAAATGTGTGCTAAATATGAGTGTGAGTGTGATTGATTTTAACAACATAACTCTGATGTTAAAAGATGGATCTATTTATCTCTAAATAGTGACCTATTTAGAGGAGAGCAAATGAGAAATTAAGGGTTGAGATCGAAAAAGCTAATCAATAGTCAAGGATGGCAGAAGTTGGAGGCATGGATCATGGATTCTCATCAATGGATGAGAATGCAAGATGATATTTAATCAAGGGTCCATATTCCTTCAAACAAACACACTTTTGACCTGTATAAGAGGTCACAAGTTAACTTGCACATGAAGCTTTGTAAGAATATTCTCTTTTTCAAATTAGTGAAGAGAGAATATTCTTTGGAATATTCTCATGGGTGAGGGAAAAGGATAATTTAGTTAATTAAAACCAAATTAAATTGTGCAAAAGGGGAAGGAATATTCCTTTTAGAGGAATGTGCAAAGGAGGAATATTCCCTTGCAAGTGGGGGGAATTAGATTAATTAATAATTGATAATTAAACAATGTTAATTATGTAATTAGGGGATTTAGAAGAATTAAATGATATTCATTAAATAAAATGATTTAATGAATGGGGGAAAGGTGATGACATTTAATTAAATAAACTTAGGGTTATTTAATTAAATAAGGCGATTTAGGGATTTAAATTAAATAGTTTGATTTATTTAATTTAATGTAGGACAAAGTGTTAGCATGAAAGGGGGTGAATTAACCCAATCAGGTCAATTAGGTTAATAGATGCAAATGATGCAATTAATTAAACAACTAGGCCAATTTAATCAATTAAGCAAAAATACGATGGGTTTCAAGATGAAATGATGTTAGTATATTTGATTTGAGTGCATGATATCATTCAAGACATTTTTTAATGTCTACAACTAGGTCTAACTTCCAAAAAGGTTGTAAGAGAGTCTTTTCTAGGTTGGGCCAATTCATGCTCAATGTTTCCTTTTTAGTGGCCCCTCAGTGTTTAATAATAATGTTGTCAAGATCATCCTTCACCCCTACTTGACCATCATCTCATTGATTTGAAAATTTCCCCTATCTACCCTCCTAAGACCCTTAATTCTTTTTAGAGCCTGTATAAGTTAATTTTTCTCATCTTAGAGACCTAGGTTGTTGCAACATTTTGTACAATTTATGGACTTTGAACTTTGGTAAATTCTTTATTGGTTCTAATATTTGTAGATGAAATAAAGATATGGAGTCAATTTTTTCCTTTATGAGAATTTATGCTAAGAAAAAAAGGTAAGTTAAGATTAGCTAGATTTAGGGGGTTGGTGCAGGGCACCATGTAAACTTCATGCCTTCATGAGGAAATATTGTAATGTTTGAGTCTTCACAATGTTGTGATTTTAATGAGGTCATGCTTGGACCATTTTTAATGTATTTGAATCAGTTGATTAGGTTTCTAGGAGGTCTTATGGCCAAGTTGTCAAATAATGCAAAATCTTGTAATTGTTGTAAAAAATGCAAGATGCAAAAAATGTAAGAAGTTGAAGAGTCACTTTTGTAAAGGAAGGTAGTTGGTCAGTTGAAACTAAAGGGGTAGCAAAGATAACTATTGTAACATGTTTAAAAAGCCTTGTGAAGGCGAGAAATAGGTAGAGAGTTGTAACTTGACAAGATTTTTGAATAAAAGTACCCTGTTTCTGCAGATTCAACATTCTTTTTCCTATTATACATCTCTAGTCTATAGACTCAATTGGATTTCATAGTATATTGTATTAAATTGCATTTGAAAGTGGTTTGAGGAATTTTCATTAAATTTGGGGTAACTGATAGCATTTTTACAGAGAACTATTTGAAACCCTCATTTTAAGGGTTTGAGAGTCTAAATGGAATAAGTATCCATTCCACCAATGGAGACCTTTGTAAATCAGTGGAATGGGTTAGTTTGGAGTGTTTTTAAAGTTGGTTGTGTTTTCAGATATAGGGGAAGGCATGCTGCATAAGTTTAGCCATTTGCCTAGGTGATTTCATAATTGGATTTTTATGCTTAGTTGGTGCCTAGAGGGTTGAGGTTTAAGAGAAGAAGAGGTCATTGGTTAATTGTTGGCAGTTTAGAAGCTACTTAGGAAATATGCATGATGTGTTTGAGGTGTTGGTTAAGGTGATTTGAGGGTCTGGAGTTCCACAAATCCAATGGCCAATCCTAAAGTAAAAGGCCAACTTAATTTAACCTCCTTAAAAACAAGATAGTCAATTTTAATGGATTATGTTTCAAAACAACCTATGCCAATTTTGACATATGTTTAATAAATTCCAAAAGGGTATTCAAAATTGTCTATAGGTTCTAGAGAAGAGGTCTGATTCAAAAGATATGCTATGAAAATCATTTATGAAGGAAACTATGTAGCTTAGAGAACTTGTGGGACAAGAAGATTGTGATGAAAGGTGGAGATAAAAAAAATGGGACCCTATGGGATGTGTTAAGACTCATGGAGTGGAGATTAGAAGTTTAGAATGGTCTTTCACATACTTGCTTTGCTGAAAGCGGGTCCTCATTTGCCCTAAAAATAATTATTTGCAGTCTGATTTTGGGATACTTGAGATAGATATTTTTAGTTTTATATATGTTTAAGAGAGACCTTAATGGGTCCATGCCAGAGGCTGCATATTTTATTTTTAGTGAGATTCAAATTTAGTTGGAAAGTTGCTTACCCAATATAATCCATTTTGGGATACTACAAGCAATTTTAGTCTCTTGGGTGTAGTGTGGAGGTGAAAGAACCAGGTGTTATAAAGAGTTTTGTGGCTTAATCATATCATTCTCACTTCAATGAAAACAAAGGAGTTCCTAGAGTCTGAGTGAAAGAGTTTGGAACTGGTTTTGAGGTTTTAAGTGCTTATTTAGCAGCCTTTGAAACCATGTTTCATTAAAGAGAGTTTGTGAGTGTTTTGGTGATCAGTAAAAAATTAG
This sequence comes from Sequoia sempervirens, assembly GCA_007258455.2. Classification (NCBI taxonomy): domain Eukaryota; kingdom Viridiplantae; phylum Streptophyta; class Pinopsida; order Cupressales; family Cupressaceae; genus Sequoia; species Sequoia sempervirens. The sequence goes on from VDFB02012536.1 coordinate 39,327, forward strand.
TGTTTTGTGTCCTTGTAAACCTTTGAATCCCACCATTCTCTGCATTAGTTTGGTATTAGAGTTGGTTAATGTGGTGGATTATAAAGTGTGTTGGTTGCAGGTGCTTGTGGTCCATCTTAAAGCTACAAAAAGAAAGAGTTGTGAGAAGGTGTGTTGGCTACAGAGCAGCTGGAAGAGGTTTGCGATCAGCATCCCTCTGGACTGTGAGAGATGGGAAACTAGGGAGAGGTGCAGAAGGGTCCCTCGGTAGGAGAGTGGTAGAGGAGATCTTCTAAGATCTCTTATTGGGTAGATGGACGGTATGTTGTGAGAGGTTGTGATGAAGCAGTGAGAGAGGTGGGTATATGTCTGAGGAAGAGCACATGAAGTATGCAACCATTTCAAACCATGGAGATGTTGAAACAACATGTATGAAACATAATTTGATTTTGGAGGGAAATGATATTGAGTTGGTGTTCAATTTTACTTCTTTGAAGGTCAAGGATGAATTGATTTTGGAAATTCAAGAATGGACCGAGAAACATGTTGCTAGAATGACAGGAGAAGGTTGAATGATAGGTAAAAAGGTAGGTTCAACACCATTTTAAGAGGAAGGAAAAGTCATCAAATGAAAGACAACATTCAATAATGAAAAATTGGTTAAAGACAAAGGGAAAATACAAGTTTTCAATTGTTGGCGAGTGAAAAGACTACTTGGAGGTTGAAGAATGACATTGGCAAGCTTGAATCAATTGTGTAGCATTGTCCCCAAGAGGACTTGATGCAATTTTTTTCCCGAGAGTATGGTGTAGGGCACCATGTAAACTTCATGCCTCCATGAGACAATCTTGTAATGTTTGAGTCTTCATCATGTTGTGATTGTAATGAGGTCATTCTTAGACCATTTTTAATGCATTTGAATCAGTTGATTATGTTTCTAGGAGGTCTTATGGTCAAGTTGTCAAATAATGCAAAATCTTGCAATTGTTGTAAAAAATGCAAAATGCAAAGAATGTAAGAAGTTGAAGAGTCACTTTTGTAAAGGAAGGTAGTTGGTTAGTTGAAACTGAAGGGATAGCAAAGATAATTGTTGTAACATGTTTAAAAAGCCTTGTGAAGGCAGAAAAAGGTAGAGAGTTGTAACTTGAAGATATTTTTGAATAAAAGTACCTTGTTTCTGCAGATTCAACGTTTTCTTTTCTTGTTATACAACATCTCTAGTTTGGAGACTCAATTGGATTTCATATTATATTGTATTAGTTCTCATTTGAAAGTGATTTGAGGAATTCTCATTAAATTTGGGGTAATTGAGAGCACTTTTATAGAGAATTGTTTGAAACCCTCATTTTAAGGGTTTGAGAGTCTAAAATGGAATAAATAGCCATTCCACCGATGGAGACCTCTGTAAATAAGTGGAATGGGTTAGTTTGGAGTGTTTTTAAAGTTGGTTGTGTTTGCAGATATAGGAGAAGGCATGCTACATAAGTTGTGTTTTTTATTAAGGAACAAATATGTTTTGAAGGGGCTACATAAGTTTTGTTGCTGCCTTAAGTGATTTTCATTGTTTTTCATGCTTGAATTGATGCCTAAGGGTTAGGGTTTGAAGAAAGATCATAGTTGAAGAGTGGGGAATAGTTTAGAAAGCTTGTACAAACCTTACTTGATGTGTTTGAGGCATTGGTTAGGCGATTTAAGGCCTGAAGTTCACAAATCTAATATTGACCTACTAAAACTAGCTTAATTTAACCTCCTTGAAAAATGTGACAGTCAATTTTAAGGGCTTATGTTACAAAACAACCTATGCTAATTTTGACATATTTTTAATAAATTTCAAAGGGGTATTCCAACCTATCTTTAGGTTCTAGAGAAGAGGTCTGGTTCAAAAGATATGCTATGACAGTCCTTTATGAAGGAAACTATGTAGGTTAGAGAACTTGTGTGACAACAAGATTGTGATGAAAGGTGGAGATAAAAAAAAATAATGGGACCCTATGGGATGTATTAAGACTCCTAGAGTGGAGATTAGAAGTTTGGGTTAAATATTTCACATACTTGCTTTGTAAAACATGGCTAATTACCCCTAAAAACAATGTTGTAGGTCTGATTTGAAGGATACTTTCCAAAGTAAGCCTATTTGGTTTTTAGATATGTTTAATAAGGCCTTAATGGGTCCTTGAAACTGTATTTTTTTTGGTGATTCAAACTGGTTGGAAAGTTGTACTTGATTTCATCCATTTGGAATACTACAAGCAATTTGGTCTCTTGGTGTGAGTAATGGAGGAATTGAAGAACCAGTGTTCTAAGAGAGTTTATTGGCTTAATCATGTCATTATCATGATAACCAAAGTGTTCTAGGGTCTGGTGAAGAGTTTGTAACATGATTTTAGGTTTTTGGTGTATTGGTAGCCTTTGAAACCATGTTTCATTAAAGAGAGTTTGTGAGTGTTTTGGTGATCAGTCAAAAATTAGTGCTTTGTATCTTTGTAAACCTTTGAAGCCCACAATGCTCTACATCAAGGGTGCAAGAATCTCTTTTTATTGTTGAGAATATCCTTTTGATGAGTCTCTTTAACAAGATGCTATGAAGTTAAGGAAATCTCCAAGGTGTAATTAATGTTACCAAGCCAAAGGAGCAAGCTATGATTCTAGGATTTTGTGACTTCATTTGAGGGATAGGGGATCAATTTTTTTTCTTTGAATTCCCAAAGTGAAGCATGCCAAGTGAAAACAAGAATTTAGAATAAACCAAAGCATTCAAAAAAACAATTTAAAACATAATTCCAACTTCGTGCAAACCTCTGGTTAAGTGTCGCATGGATGTGCTCATGATGTGGGTGCTCTCATCTATATGGAGGATTGATGATTAAATGATGAATATGAGGCTGGATTTATAAAATTTTAAAGAAATGATTCAATGT
>VDFB02012539.1:0-20951 GCA_007258455.2 Sequoia sempervirens
ATATAAGATTTATAACTTGGAAAAATTAAATCCTTCAATATTTTTTGTTTCATTTATTGGGTGATGGTTTGTGAAAAAATTGCAAAGAGATATTATTTTTAAGTTTATTTATCTATTTAATAGGTTATTAAAAAATTAGGTCATGCTTTTGAAATTAGTTTTAAACTATGTAGGATTCTTGACTTGAGAAAAAAAAAATGCTATAATATTCTCTCTTTTTTCATTGATTAGATTGTGGTGGACAAGTGAAATGAAAGATTTTAACAAACAAAAGAATTATTGATTGATTTTTTTTTTTTACTTGATAAATTATCAAGAAAAATCAAATTGAGGTTTTGAACAAAGTCACCAATTATGTAGAATTTTGAATTAGGAAGATAATTTTTTAAAAATATATTTATTTCTTATTTTATTCATTCATTAGGTGGTGATTAATGAATGAAATTTAGGGTAACCTAAAAATGAAGTATTATTTTTTTGGTTTACTTGATTTTTATCAACAAATAATAGCTCAATTTTTTAACATGGAACAATTGTTTAAGACTCCTTGTGATGGAAAATTCTTCAACATTTTTTTCGTTAATTATTGAGTGCTCATGGAATAAATAAAATTAAAAAAATCTAATATATTTTCCAACCTACAAAAGAAGTACTATTTTAGTTTGTTGATATAGTTGAACATTTAGCAAAAATCTTTTTATTTCCTTTTTAAGCTTAGTCAATAACTATGTAAGAATCTTGAGATGGAAAATAAAGTTAATAGAATCCTTTTGTTTTTTAGTCTACAAAGTTTTATTTTTTTAGTCAATCATTTATCAACAAAAATCTAGTCGAGTTTTTCAAGTTGGCCAATAATTATTTAAGAATCTTGAAATGGATAAAAAAAATTGAAATCCTTTAAAAAAAAATTTATTGATTGATTAGGTGGTGGTTGATAAAAAAATATTGTGTGTTTTTAATAAAAAAACAAGTGTTGTATTACATTTTTGGTTTAGTCGACCTTGATAATTAAAATCAAGTCAGGTTTATCAACCTAGTCAACAATTATTTTGGATTTCTCAATTTAAACACCACAAAATTCAAATAAACTAGTTAATGAATATTTTTTTTTTTTGAATTGCTTTTCTTACATGTCAAAGGTAACTTTTACAATTCAAACCCTTTGATGCATTTTTTTTATTTACTAGTTGAATCTTCATGAAATAAATGCAAGATGACAAATATATGTTTTTTATCTTATTAAATATTTAAGTAACTCATCGTTCTAAGTTAAAAAAGCCATAGATTGAAAAATATGATATTGTATTGAACCTAAGATAATTTGTTTGCTTTCCAAGCTTACAATTTTTATGTTGTATAAATGAGAGACAACCCAATTAAGGATTGCTTATATTGTGACATCTAGAGTACGGTGTCTAAATTTTTTAGACCTATTATTTTTCATATTTATTTTATTCATAATTTCATGTATCTTGTTGACTATTGATAAAAAGATGCAAGTTGCACTGCACATTTTTATAACATTAAGATTATAAAAGATCATGTAATAGTCTAACATAAAAAAAGACATGCTCAACCATTAAAGTTATGTAAAAATTTATAGAAAATATAGCCTGGTAAAAGGATAATGTATCTAAACTAATTATTTTTAAATATTCTTCACTTTCAAAACACCTAAGATGTTGTTTTCCTAGTAGAGTATTGATGTTGTATTCTTTGTTATGTAGAGAGTCCTTTGATGGAAAAGCGAATATTTTTCACTTTCAAAACACTTGAGATGTTTTTCACTCTCAAAATAAAGGTTTGGATTATGAAGTCACTTGCATGAATTCCAATAGCTTTAATGTCAATGTTCAAACCTCACAATCACAAGGGTTGAAACTTTGGTGGCTACAACAACAATGCCATGATTTACCATCACGCTATGCTATGAAAAATATTATTATTTATTTTTTGTTAGTGTATTCTACTCTAGTTAGGCTAACTTTAGCCTAGTTAGGTGTTGGATTTGACCCTTGACTCATTTCCCATGAGGTGTCAATGTTGTTGAGATGACTTGAGAGGTGTCCAATCCCTTTTGACACCTCTCCCTTGCATAAAGGAGAGCAACTTTCCACCACTGCAGGTTGAGGAGTTCTCTCCTCAATCCATAGCATTTGTGCCTATTCTCATGCCATGTGTGCCTATTCTTGTGGCTTATGGTTGCTCATCCTCATGCTATATATTGAGGGTTTGATCTCTTTATTCAAGGGGCCAGCTAGTACAATTTATGCATTGTTCACTTGTGCTTGTCATTTCATCTCCAAGGTCTCCTAATTCTAATATTTTTAATATAAGAATAATTTAAAAAATATATATTAATGATAAAAATAAGACAAAAAAATAACCCAAACAATGAATTTGTCTATGTATATAAACACAATAATTTTGAAGTAAGATAAAAAGATAAAATAACTCACAAGTAAATACAATAATCTATATATGCTTGTAGTATTTTTAAAAAAATTAAAATTTCTATATAAAATAATAAAAATGAAAGCAAACTAGTATATATATCTTAAATACATCTATTTCAAAAATCTCAAGATATCAATTTGAAGTTATTTTATTTACTTAAGAATTATTTTATTTAATGTTGGAATAATTTTATTTGCTATATATATGAACACATAAATTCTATTATGTCTACATTGTCTAAATTTTAATTTTTGTTTTTTAATTTAATTAATTATATAATTATTAAATAATTTTCTATTTAACAATAATAATATCTCCCAACATTAATTATATATATATATATAAAAGAAAAAAAAATTAATTAAATTGTATTTACCTTTGTTTTACACGAGATTCTACAAAGAAAAAAGTAGTCACTGTTAATATTGGCCCCGTAGCCATGCCAACGGTCAAATACCTTATATTCAACAAAAAAAAAAGGTTTATTTGTTTTCCAAGAACAGATCCCATTCATATTGGTTGCTCGTATCCCATCTCCCAGATCAAAGACCTTTTCGAATAATTTTATTTCTTTACTACAAATTTCTACGAAAGAAAACAAAAATGCACCGCTCGTATTACTGTTCATATCCCATACTACAGATCAAGCAATTTTATTATCTTACATCAGATTCCACAAAGAAAAAGATAAGGCCCCACTCATGTTGGGCAATTATTTCTATCGGATGTAACTTTGAATCATACCTACTTCCCCCTTGTCGTCTAGTATTGGACCCCATAATCCGTTCCATAATCTTCGATTTGTTACAGGTGTCCATTCAATCGATAATATAAAATATATTTTTCTATATTTTGGAGTAAAAGATGCTCACAAAATTAACTTTCTCCTAAATTTTCATGGTCTAAACATTTAGAGCCTGGCATAGTTTTTGCCAGTAAAATATTATTTTTGAGACTTTTGAAAGAAAATTGATTCAGCGTACAATAATTAATATCATACACAATAGTTTTTGCTCACGTAGTGATCTTCAAAGACGGATTTGATTGTCTAAATAAAGCGTAGAATTATGATATTTGTGTAGTTCATTTACTATTTCATTTGTTTTGCCTACACTTCTCAAATTTACCCACATTGCTCTTATTCGTTGCGACCGAGAACGCGGAATCGTAGATGACGCCAAGTCCACGATAAAATATATTTTTCTCTTTTGAAATAAAAAAATGCTCACAAACTTTATTGTCTGCCAAATTTCCGAGCTCTAAACATTGGCAACCCGCCATTGTTTTTTTTTTTTGGCTCTAAAATACTATCTAAAAACTGTCAGAAAACCATTCATTTCTACACATATCAAAGGGAGGTTTAATCTCATTAAATACCGCACTTTGTAAACGCCACTGTTTTCCTTTTAAGTACTATTAAAATATGGTCGTGTGAGGACTGGGTAAATTTTAATCAATTTTCAGGTTGCGTGTCACGCTACAAAAGACAAGATTGGTTCTAGAAGAAATGCAGCGTACAGTTTGATATCATATAAGCTCTTGTACTAACTGTTCTTCCAAGATGAATTTAATTATCTGAACACATACAATTAAGATGTTTATGTACTCCGTTTACTATTTTATTTGGATTGGATACAGTGGACTCTGCCAACGTTAAGCGTCTAATAATGAGCGTCGTTATTCAACGAGCAATCCGTCGTTTTAATTAGTTATTTTAAATCCAATTTATTCACTTTCATCCTCGTCTGACATCTGAATTTTTCTTTCAGATTGCGTTAAGTGCTGCCGTGTCGATCCGGTTTGTGAGAAATCTTCTATCGAAATTGTTAGATTAGTTTGACTCTGAATTATAAATTCAGGCTCATCTCTAAGTCCCCAATTTCTTGTAGTACAAGCATCATCTCAAGAGAAGCAATATAACAATAATATTTGCATGCTTTCCAACCATAGCATTACTGCAGTTTGGAACTTAGAAATTAGGGAATCTGTCCGATATCGCAGAAATGTCGCAGAGAAGTACCTTTCAAGTTGGAGGCATTTACCAGCCGGAGAGACAGAGAGCAGAGATCGAACGTCTGAAGGATACTCTCGGAGTTGCAGGAATTGTTATCAATATAGACTCCAGGACGATAACGTTCGAGCACGATCAGAGCGTTACCGTCTCCCGGATAGGTGTGTATTCTGAATGACTCTGCTTTTTTTTGGTTTAGTTTGGTTGGTGTACCCAATGCATACTCTTAGGATGGTTTCTCTTCGACCTGACAGAGTACTGATGGCGTATTCTTCCTTTTGTAGAGAATCCTCTCTCCCCCATCCAAGGCCTTTATGTAGTGGCGGTTCCCTCAGCTCCGGGCATGAGCCCTCTGGATTGTAGAGGGTACAATCGAAGATTCCCATAGGCTTCTCAAAGCCAACCTATCGGTGAACTTGTTTACCGCTACTAGCCAAGCCATCGGGTGGCTTATCATTTAGCCCACTATAGCCTGTAGAGGATACCACCAAGTATACCGTCGCAAAAGTTAACGTAGGCTTCTCAAGACTCAAACCGCATGATGATTGATATCGTGTTTACCACGGCTGGCCTAAACTTGCCCGTGTAGACTGCAACGAACAATTTATCGTTTATTTAAGCTTTGTGACTGTAAAAAGTATTTTACCAAGGATCCCCTGCAAAACCGAATGTACTCCAGGTTATTTGTTATTTTGAGGTTTTAATTCTAAAATATAATTTAACTACCATCTGTTAAAGTTCTACGACTGTAAAGAGCAGTAACGAGATCCCCTGGAAAACCAAATGAGGCTTCGGAAGACCTCCTGGTGATGGCAAGGCTTTTTATGGCCCTGTGACGATTACGAGTTTGTTGATGATTCCTGCCTCTCTGAGAGAAATTGTTTTCATTGTTTGGGTTTCGAATTGGCTTTCAGTTTAAGCTTTGAAAAATTTAGAAAAACAAATGGGAGCCATGAATGAGGTGACAGAAAATTTGGTAGAGCTGTCTTCATGGAAGCGAGCTGTTGCCTAACTATTATCAAACATTAATTTCCTAATCATTTGTTTTGTTGTGTTGGTTATTTCTGTTACAGAAAAGGCCCTGAAAGATCTACGCTTGAATCCCTCTCTGCGCGGGATTGTATATATCTGACGTAAAAGCGTGCTCCCTGGTCTATGGTAAGCCATTATTGCTATTCGTCTCAGAGTTCGACATTCGTTTTTGATTGATTTATAATCTTTTCGTGGTTAAGGTTATCTTCAACTAACTGGTGTATCTTTATGTTTCTGTATTGCTTATCTTGCAGGAAGAAATCTCTGATGAGCAGGGGACACAGTTGAAGCGTTTTTACTAGTTGATATCACATAAATAAAATGAGACAGCATCCTCTGCTGCTGTCTGTTAGCTACTATAATCTTTCCTTTTCTTATTGTAAAGTTACAGATTAGATATTGTGAAAAGCTGGTGTCGGAAATATGGATAACTATTTGAACCGGTCATCAAAGTGAGCCTTTTGAAATTAAAAAAGTCGGTTCATTATGGCCTTTTCTGTCGATTATGTTAAGATAGAGACAATTTCGTTATAATATAGAAAAGAGTTCGTATAATATTCTATGCTTCGTTTATAAGTTGAAAATGGATTGTACTTGTTTTCAAACACGAAAGAATATTCTGATAGAAATCTAAGCTCGTGATGTAGAAATACAACGATATCACAAATCGGACATAAATTGTGATTTGTGTTATGTATGTTGAAGTCCAAAGGGCCAGTATTTTTATGTGAAGGATATTGGCTCCAGTCTTTAGTAGCTGGAATAGTAAATATAATTTTATATTGTTTTATAAAAAAAAAAATTATTTCAAGTATTTTGCGCGTTATCTATCTGGAGCATCTCTCTAGTGAGCAACAAGCAATTTGGTAATTGTGATTTATTATTCATCTTAAATTATATAATGTTTTTTAAGTATTAATTTAAAAAAATAATGTAAATTATTATTTATTTAATTTGTTTGAATTTGTTTTGTCAATTTTCTAAAGATCAATTTAATTAATATAATATTTATTAGTTTGAGTATTTTATTTATTAAGGATTAATTTAATTAATATAATAATATTTATTATAAATTTAAATTGATATCTATTATCAAATAACTAATAAATATATAATCGTATTATATATCAATATATTTTAAAGTTTTTATTTTACTTGATAAATCTTAATAAGAATGAAACAAAGATTTTTAAAGGGTTTTATAATCTCTAATAAGATAAAACAATATCATAGACAATGGTTGAGGTCTTTTAACTAACATAAGTCTAAGAGAGACAAAGAAAAAGTTAACAAAACTCATATCAAAAGACAACTAGAAAACAACAAAGTTCAATCAATCAAACATTTCATAAATTCACCTTGATAATTAAATAAAAAAATTTAAAACATGACATCATAAACTATTAAACAAAAGATTTTTTATATTTAATCATTACAATCATTTTAATTCTTTTCCAAATTGTATTTAAATTTTATTATATTAAAAGCACTTAATTTTTTTCAATACTATAAACATTACAAAACATTTAAAAATGTTTTTTTTTTTTTTGTAAATATAACATTTGATTAATTTATTAATTATAAAAATGGAGGCACATGAGCATGGGCATGCGCGGGAAAAGAAGGATTTCGAAAAATCAAGCATTGGAAATTGAGGCGGGCCAAGATTTGATAAATCACAGGCAAAACAGGCGCTGGGATCAAGTAAGAAGCAAGGTGAGGCTGATCCAGATGATGTGGATTCCGGAAACAAAATCCTGGTGGATCCAGGAGGAAAGGATATTTCAGCAGCTAATCTTGTGGGCTCCCCTGCCGGTCAAAAAAATGAAAAATCCAAAGGTGTGGTGGGGACCACTAGCAACATTGGAGGCAATCGCAAACCATGGACCTCTTTGTTTGGGGTAAAACCAAATGGAAAGTCATTTTTCCCTCCAGTGCAAAATATCTCTAACCTTGGAAAAGGTAAGTTTGCAATTTCTGTGCCAGATCTGTTAATTGATCATAATATTGCTTTAATGGAAAGAACCCTGGTGGGGAAATTTATGGGCCCTAGACCAAACATTGAAGTGGTCAGGGAGTTTGTAAAAAAAAATGGAGAACTAATGGAAAAGTTTAAGTAGCAGCTCTCCCAAAGGGATTTTTTGTGTTTGAGTTCACTTGCAGAGAGGATATATTGGCAGTTAGAAGTGGTGGTCCATGGGTTATAGGGAAATCATCCCTGGCTCTTAAGAAATGGTATTCTAATTTGGACCTCTTGGACTCTATTTTTGAGAATGTCCCAGTATGGGTCAGACTCCTGGGCCTTTCCCTGGAATATTGGAATGAGGATGTCTTTTATGGTATTGTGAGCTCCTTTGGAGAGCTCCTTTATATTGATTCTATGACACCTGCTAGAAAGAGGCTGGTATTTGCAATAATTTGTGTAGTGGTCTCTCAGAATGTTAACCTTCCCTCATCAATCGAGATTCAGTCGAAGATAGGATCCTGGTCGCAGGACATAGAGTTTGAAACTATCCCTTTTGCTTGTTTCAAATGCAGAAAATCTGGGTATTGGGCTAAGAAATGTCTGTTAAATGCCACCAAAGAGAAAGAGAAACCAACAGGTTCTTCAAAATCTGTATGGTGAAAGAAATCAGAAGGAGAAAGCCTTGAGAATAAAGAGTCTAATGTTCAAAGCACTTCAAATAAGGCTGATGGTGATATGGGAAATAATGGTGAGGTTCCACAAGAATTCCAGAGTAAGGATTTTGAGAATACCTTAACAACCAAGGAAAAAGAAGCTAGTGAGGATTAGATGGTTGGTGAAGAAAATTTGAGTTAGGAAGCTAGCCCCTTTTCCCAAGAGTTGAGCCTAGCTGAGAAAATAGATGGGATCCCTGGTTTGGAGGATATTCCTATCTAGGGGCTGTCCTTGGAGCTGAACATCCCTCTTCTTCTCCCTTCCTCTGAAGGGTTTTTTCCTTCAAGCCTAGATCACTTTATAGATCCTAATTCCTTGGAATTAGTTAGGGACTCCTTCGATAATCAAGACCATTCTTTTGAATTTTCTAGCAACTATTCAACCTTTCAATTGAATGGCATCATGGAGACATTACCCTGGGAGAAAAGACTCCTTACTGATAAGGAATGGGAGTCAAGTAAAGAGATAGATAGTCAAGAAGAGACTGACAAAGAAGAGGTTTTATCAAAGAAAAAGAAAAAAATAAACAATGGAGACTCCAAGTAGCATTTCTACCATATCAAAAGAAAAGGCAGACTATGGAGCAACAAAGAACTCTCGAGGGAAAAAGTCTATTAAATGGACAAGAGAGCATAATAATTTTCAGAATATTGCGGATGGTTTTCAAAAATCCATCCCGGAGTGCCTCAAATCCCCTGGTAACTTATGAAGATCATGTCTTGGAATATTAGGGGACTTAATAATCCCCACAAGTAGGATGTTCTACACAACTTTGTTAGAGATCACAAGCCTGATATTCTCCTTATTCAGGAAACTAATATGTCAAAGGAAAAAGTGAACAAGATGAAACTATTTTAGCATTGTAGTACACATGGAAATAACTCGAGTGGTGCTTTAGGAGGTATTGCTACCTTCTAGAATAGTCATATAATCAAAGGGGATCCAATTTTGCAAGGTACGAACCATATTGCTACTAGATTCACCCATATTAGAGATAATTTTAGTTGGATCCAATCAAATATCTATGCCCCCAATGGTAAAGGTCTCAGAAAATCCTTCTAGATGGAGCCGGTTGCCTTTAGGAGGATTTTTGACAGAGAGTCTTAGATTGTCATGAGAGACTTTAATATGCCCTTACTGAATGAAGAAAAATTTGGAGGATCCTAGATCAATGCAGAGAGTAAAGAGGATCTTCAGAGCTTCATCAACAACCAGGCACTGATTGATCTGGATTTGCAAGGAGCTTCCTATACCTGGTCGAATCACAGAAAGGGTATGGATCTTATCTAGGTTAGATTAGATAGATCTTTAATCTCTAATCATTGGTTCTTTAACTATTACTGTTCTCTTAAAGCCCTCTCTAGATTTGGATCTGACCGCTTCCCTATTAGTTTTGTTGCAGAGCCTTTAAAGAAAAAGAAAAACATCCCATTCTGAGTTGAAAAAATGTGGCTTTCTCATCCTTCTTTTAAAGAAGAAATTAGGAAATAGTGGAATATAAGTATCTCTGGCACAACTATGTTTAGAGTGGCAAAAAAATTAAGGGAAGTTAAATTCAACCTAAAAAAATGGAAAAAGAGTCCTTTGGGAACATTTTCAGGATTAAATCTGATCTTCAGATGGATTTGGGGGAGATTCAAAACAAAATCCAAAAGGAAGGATATTTGAATGATATTAAGGAAAAAGAGAATGAACTCCTTATTAAGATGCATGATATTATTGGAAAAGAGGAGTTCTGGAGACAAAGATCTAGAGCTTTATGGTTATCTACAGGTATAAAAAATACTAGGTACTTTCATTTGTCAACCTCAAAACATAGGGCGGTCAACAAAATTTCTCAAATTGAAGTGGATGGTATTAGGCATGAGGAGGAGGAGGACATTAGAAAGCATGTTGTTTTATTCTTTAAAAATATTCTTTATGAGAATGATGAAAATAACCAAAATGATCAAGATCATTTAATAGAGGCTATACCTAATGTGATCAATTAGGAAAATAACTCTACGATGTCTGCTATTCCTACCAATGAGGAAGTTAAGAAGGTTGTTTTCTCCTTTGAAGGGAGTAAAGCTCCAGGTCCTGATGGGTTCCCTATGTTTTTCTTCCAATGGTTCTAGGAGATTGTTGGAGAAGATGTGGTGAAGGCTGTTAAAGATTTTTTTTTATCCAAAAGTCTCCTAAAAGAGTTGAATGCTACTTTTCTGGTTCTAATTCCTAAGAATCCTGGAGCGGTGAACTTTGAGGCTTTCAGACCCATAAGTCTCTACAAATCGACCTATAAAATCATCTCGAAGGTTTTGACTTCTAGACTCTTAATTCTCTTGCCCACTTTGATTTCACCTCAACATAATGGATTTTTCCTTGGTTGAAAAATCCTTGATTCTATTGTCACGATGCATGAGAATATCCATTCCTTAGTTGAATCTAAAATTGAAGGCTTTCTGTTAAAGCTTGATATCTGAAAAGCCTATTACAGTTGACTATAAATTCTTGTTTAAAATTTTAAAGGTGTTTGGGTTTAGCAACAGGGTTCTTCAAATGGTGGAACAACTTGTCTCTATTGCTTCTATATCTGTGATGGTTAATGGATCTCCCATAACTTTCTTCCAAAGTTCCAGAGGTCTACAACAAGGAGATCCTATTTCTCCTATTTTATTCACTATTATGGCTGAAAGTCTTGGAAGAAATTTGAAAAGGTTGATTGATAATAGATCCCTTCTTGGTCTCAAACTCTCCTCAAGCAATCTGATTTGTTCTCATCAACAATTTGTTGATGATACCATGCTCTTGGGAAAATCTTCTATCTCGAAGGGAAAAACTTTGAAATCTCTGCTGGATGAGTATGGGAGAGTGTCAGGATAGCTGATTAATAAACATAAAAGCTCTCTCTTCTTCTTCAACACTCCTATTTACAAATAAAATAAAATAGCCAGAATCCTTAGTTATAGGGTGGAGTCCTTTCCTACTACCTATCTGGGCTTATGCTTAAGCCTTAAACCCCCAGAATCCTTTTGGATTTCATTGGTTGAGAAGTTCAGTAAGAAGCTTGCTGGCTAGAATGAAGCTCTGTTAAGCCAAGCAGGTAAACTTCAACTCCTCAAAGCTACTCTTCAGAATTTTTTGATTTATGCTTTGACCCTCTTCAAAATCCCTGCTAAGTTCACAGATGCTATTGAAAAGATTCAAAAAATATTTCTTTGGTCGGGTGTTGAAGAAAAAAAAGACTGCCTTTAATAGGATGGGATCTGGTGTGCAGATCGAAAAAGGATGGAGGTTTAGGTCTTAGAAAAATCTGAATGGTTAACAAGATTCTTCTAGCTAAACAAATTTGGAGAATATTTTCATCGTTAGCGGAATGGAATAATATCCTAGCAAGAAAATATTTAGAGAGTAATAGATCCCTTATAATTATGAAGGAATCCCATCTTCTTCCTAGAGGCTCAACCTGCTAGAATAATTTGATTAACTTAATAAAATTTGTTGAATCTGGAGTGGGTTGGCAAGTTAGAAGTGGAAACCAAACAAGATTCTTGGAGGATAGATGGTTGTTTAATGAGCCCCTTATAAAAATTGATTCCTTTAGCGGGTGGGCTGAGAATTGTAAAGCTCTTTTTGGCTCATATGTGAAAGACTATCACGTGGATGGAAAATGGGTGGATCTGTGCCTTGTCAGTCAGGCGCTTGCTCCTATTTAGTCTTCTTTGCTGGTTGTCAGACTTTGCCCTGATCAGATGAAAGATCGTCTTGTTTGGAGTGATGAACCATCGAGAAAGTATTCTATTTTGTCTACTTTTTCCAGGCTTACTTCTTTCCAGGCTTCTCCTCCCTTCTGGTCGAAGGCTTGGTTCAAACATCTGGTCCCTAAAATCAATATCTTTTTCTGGATCCTTCTCCAAAATAAGGTGATCACAATTGATAACCTTTTCAAGCGTGGCTTTCAAATACCTAATAGATGTTTTATGTGCAAGATGGAGGTAGAGTCAGTGTGTCATCTGTTTCTTCACTATCCTTTTGCTACCTCAATTTGGGAAAAAATAATCTGTTACTAGAAACTTTCTTGGGTTTTTCCCCTGTCTATTGAAAATTTATTCTTTCAATGGAAAGCCTTGACTCACAATCTTGTACTTTGGTACTTGTAGGATTTCTCTTTCCCTCATGTTGCTTAGGGTCTTTGGAAAGAATGAAACAACAGAATTTACAGAGACAAAGAAGCTCTGGTGGATATTATTTTTGATAAAATATCAGATTTCTGAAAGAAAATGTCAACGCTATCTCCCAGAAGGTAGGCAACACCAAGAAAGTGGCTCACTTGTCCTATGATCTTAAGGTTGCTAAGGAATGGAATATAAGTCTTGATTTTCCCTGTGCCCCTAAACAAGCTAAGAAGAATAGAAAGGGTGTTTGCTTATCTTTTCTGCCTAATGGTTGGGTCAAAGCCAACTTCAATGGTGCGGCTAAAGGTAATCTTGGGGTGGCAGGTTGCGGTGGAGCCCTAAGGGATTCCTTTGACAACTTTCTAGGTGCTACTGCCACTCCTCTTAGATCTCAAACCAATCACCTGGCCAATGTAGCTGGAGCTTTTCATATTATAAATTTGGCCCATAGTCTAAATTTTAAAAACCTTTGGCTTGAAGGGGATTCCAAAAATATTATTGATTGTATTTTAGGTAGGTCCCCCCTCATGGACTATTAAGTCTTGGATTGATGATGCTATCTCGACTTTAGCCAAGTTTGATAATATAAAAAATTCACATGCCTATAGAGAAGCCAATGCTGTTGTGGATTTTTTTGTGAATGAAGGGGTTAGGAGCAAAGGACAGAGCACTTGGCTAAATATTAGTGAATTAAGTGTTAATGTCTAGGCCTTATTGAACTATGATGCTTCACATGGGCAAGAAGCGTGTCACCTCATTAATGATGATAGGAGGGGGTAATTACATCACAATCATTAGATTGTATGGGAGAGCTTAGTAAGCAATCTATAAGATTTCCTAGCATGCTTTGTGGGCTCTTAGATTTGGGGACCATTTCAAGTAAAGATTTTGTCTTTTCCCTTTGTGCTTGCCAAAATGGGTGGAGATAGGAAAATGGATTGAGCGGACAGCTTTGAGATGCATACAAGAAATACTAAAGCGTGGAACAAAGTAAAAAGTGAGGGTTTACTCCCTTTTCTGGAAAAACTCCATAGGTCTAATCAGGAGGCTACTAAGCTTTTTAAGAAGAATTGAAAAAATGGGAAACTTACCCTTTTTGGTAGGAAAGTTGAGCTTGATGAAAATCTTATAGCTGAAGTAACTGGAATGTCCACTGATGGACACAAATTTTTTAGGGACAGGGTTTTCTCTGATGAAGCTATCATCAGATTTCAAAAGAAAGAGAAGGAAAGAATGAAACTGGTGAAAATTTGTAATAGCTACTTTGAAGTTGATACCATAAAACCTCTTTGGAGAAAAGTTATTCGTGTTATCATGGAGTACATTACTGTGGATGGCCGCTTCACTAGGGTCTACGACTATCACTTTGCCCTACTCAACCATTTCCACTACAAGGTCAGGGTTTCTATTCCCTACTATCTTCTATGTTCTTTGAGAAAAAGTTTGGATGATCACAAGAAAAACCCAAAAAGATATCCTATTTTGCATACTGGTTTGATTAGGTTAATTGTTGAACATTACCAAAATATGCTTGCCCATGCTAATTTGGATGCCCCTCCTGATTCTGAGGAGGAGGATATCGAACCTAGCTGTTCAGGGAATTTTCCCAATTTGAGCCCGGTTAGGATGGTCCTTAGCCCGTCCTCTATCCAAATTGGTAAGAAAATCCTTAACCCCCATTTTGTGAAAGCTTGCATTGAGCTTAAGTCGGGAAGCTCTACCCTTAAAACCAGAAGTTTTGGTAAGAATCTATCGGTTAAAAACCTTGTGTCATACTCTGAAGACTCTCCTAATTTTGAGGATTCTGGTGCTAACAATACTTTGTCCTTTGCTGCCCTGTCATTGGACAGAGATGCTAGAATTGGTTCCCCTATAACCCCTGACCCTGCTAAAACTTTCTTCAATCTTGAAAGGAACCCGTTGTGGATGTCTTGGTTTTAGCTAGGAATAATGCTGCTGACCATTTCAAAATTTTGAAATGTATTTTTCATGAAATCAATGAGCTAAAAATAAAAAATTGGGCCCTTCAAAGTAAATTGGAAGAAATGGGAGCTAAGGTTCCGGTGCTTGGTAAGAAAGAGGCTGAGCAAAAAATCATGGTGCTAGTAAAGAAAACTAGAACCAAGCGGGCATAGACAGAAGGGTTGAATTTGAGTTGGATAAAATGAAAAATATTGTTAAAATTATAGCTGAGCATAACAATAGGATGGCAAGACACAATGCCATCATCATCAATTCCATGACTAAAAAATTTGACAAAGTTCAACAGGGGTCTTTGGTGGTTGATCTAGAAGAGGTCAATGATAAAAACCAAGATGAGGATGTTAGTATTTCAAAGAGAACTAGGGCTAATTTGAAGAGAAAGGCTCCTCCTACACCGTAGATGATTCAAACCTTCAAGAAGGGTGTTTAGGACATGTAGAACCTGGAGGCTGAGACCGAGTCTATTATGAAGACTTTGGGTTAGTTGCAGTGCGTCTTTTTGTTAGCTTTTCGGCTGGTTTTTTGACTGACCCTCCTGGTATTTTGTGGGTGGTTGCTGCTTTTTTTGGTTTTATCCTTTTGTGCAACCTATTTTTTCTGATGGAATTTTTAGTCCTTTCTCTTTTGTTGTAAACTTGGTGGTTTTAGGTCCCTGTAAAACCCATTTTTCCCTTTATCAAAAACATTTCATTAATTTATTCTTTTATATTTTTCTTAATAAAAATTCTTTACCTTAATGTAGCCTAACTATCAAATCAAAATCTCATTGTTTAAAACGTAATCATCTGATCAAAAGATAATTATTTAAAAAATTCACCAACATTACATTCTATATAACTTAATTAATATTAAAACTTGTGAAGGTTGTAATGTCCTACCATACAAACACTAATTACATCCAAAACTTCCCTATGTGAAGTGGAGTGAGTTGAATTAGCTCATCTACAAATGTGAAGGAATCTATATTGATGCAAGATGATTGGTATTATCTCACCCACCCATTGCTCTTATCATTTTTCATTGTTGTTTTTTATCGTTGTCATTATTTGTGTATGTCTATCTAATTTTCCCTTCCATTTTTTGCTATCAATTTTTTCTCCTTGGCATCATCAACAACATGACACAATGTGTTTCATAATATTTTTCTTGCAAACTCTTCCCATTTCTTTCGCTTGCATCACTGACATCACAACACAATAATCAAAATATTCATGCAAGGAATATTTCTATGCTCTAGATGGAATATTTTACTTCAAGAGAAACCATAATTAACCCTAATGAAGGAAATGAAAGCCTAAGCTAATGACAAAATATCATTGAGGGAATATCATGATTTTTAAGTAATTTCATGATACACATGAATTTTTAAATATTATAATCCTAATATTGTCAGTTTAAGATTAATCAAAAAATTTATTTAGTTAGTGGGAAAGTTATATTCACCATATCAAAATAACCCCTAATTCTACATGTCTTTTGAAAAGACATCATTCTCATCAATCTTTAATGATGGAGACATAAATAAATAATATTATTGTTAACTTTAAAAAGTAGTTTTATTTTTTTATTTAAGTATTTATTAAATTAATAAGTTTATTATTTATTATTATTATTTCTAAATTATTATTTTTATTAGTATTTGGATTTTCTTATATTTTAAATTTCAATTTATTTTATTTATTTTAATTACTTATTTTTTTATGAAACTAAAAATATTAATAGAACTTATTAGAATTAATTAAAGTAATAATTATTTATCTTATTAAAATTATAATTTTTTAGAATAATTACATTTTAATTTATATAATAATTGAGATTGTAATTGTTGCACAATACTTGTATTTTTATTTTTTATTTTTATTTATATAATAAAAATATTATAATTTTTTATATTTTTCCTTTGTATTTCGTTTATTCTATTTAATTTTTTAATTTAAATTTAGTTTTGAAATTTATTTTAATTGCACATATCTATGTTATGAAATTACAAATATTAATTAAAAGTTGCTAGAATTAATTTAATTTATAATTATTTTTATTATTAAAATTTTAATTATCCTATTATGAATTCTTTATTTTTATTTATATAGTAAATAAAACTCAAACTTAAAATCTAAATTATAATTTATAGAATGACAGAGCAAGAGAGTGAGAGGGACAAAGAGATAAACTAACTTTTGATTACTTGTTTCATGCCAACAATCCCTATATCCATTATCTATCTCTCCCTCTTTCTATTGCTCTCCATCTCTCCCTTTTTCTATTGCTCTCCCTCTCTCCCTCTCTCTCCCTCTCCCTCTCCCTATCATTTCCTCTTTCTATGTTTCTCTACATATCCCCCCCTCTCTCTCTCTTACACACACACTCCTTATTTCTCTCCCTCTCTATTACTTGTCTCTATCACCAACTTTTATCTATAACTCTTCCCCCCTCTATCTTTATCTTCCAATATTTCCCTCTCCATCTCTATCTATATTTCATTATCTTTATCTCTTTCTTATTCACTCCATCTCTCCCTCCATCTCTCCTTCCATCTCTATACATATCCCTCTCTCAACCTCTATCACTATATCACTTCCTATATCTTTATCTTTCTCTCTCCATCTCCCCATCTCTCCTTATCTCCCTCTCTATCTCTATTTATCCCTCTCCCTCTTCCTCTCTCCTTTCATCTCTATCTCTCTATATATTTATCTCTCTTATACACACAACCCATCTATTCTTTCCCAAGTTATATCTATATATTTATATTTCCTTCTTTATATGCCTATCTCTACATCTTTATATCCCTATCTCTCCCTCTCTTGATATCATGGTCTCCTTGAGTCTATTTCTACTACAAACTAGCCAAATTCTAGATGCATTAGATATATTATAATATTTATTTCCTAAAATATTTTTATTTGTTGATGCAAGAGAATTCAGACTCATAGATAATCCTACATCACCCAAAAATATTTTAGGTTTTTCAATTTATTTTTGTTGTGCCTTTTCTATTTTTCTGGTGGTTTTCTTCATGAGGAATTTTTAGATTCACAATTGGCCAATTTCAACGATATGTATATTGAAGGGCTTAATAGGTATCTATGGTTGAATTTTCACAAAAATTAAAGCACAAAAAACCAAGTTATGGGTTGTCAAAGGTTTTGCCTCTACTACAAACAAATAGAGGTGCATGGTTCCCAGTTCTTGGTTTGGACCCAATAGGTTCTAGATCAACATTTAAGATTTGATGAGTACCCAATCATTGTATAAGCTCCAATTTGATCAGTTTTCTAAGTTTCAATGAAGTGACTATTGATCACATAACTCTTAAAAGAGTAGAAACCACTCGATAAGGTTCAAAGTAGTAGGTTTCCAATCATTTTGGAACCCCCAAAAAATAAATAATATTTCAAAATTTCCTAAGCAGATTGGAACCTTTGACTTGGTGATGAGTTCATGTTTCCCATCCATACAGGAACCCTTGACATGTTGTAAAAAGTTCTTAATAGTGTGAAGAGCTTGAAAAATCTAATGATCTTGATTCCTACTAGGCCTATAACCTTTGACAAGGATACTATAAAAGAGTGCTTAGTTCCAATTTCGAAAGGTATCATGAAATATAATCAAAATAAAAAGGAAAAATGTGATAAAAATAGTTCCTAGGGAAGTATGAACCTTTGATGAGGAGTGGATAATTTTTTATTCCTACTAAGGTAGAAACATCTAGCAAAGAAGAACAACGATGTCTCTAGATTGATGAGGGAACAAAAAGGAATGATTAAGAAGAAATGGTTGGGTGAACATTTGGAAAGTGGTTGAACTATTTGGGTGAAAGTCCAACTTCCATCACATAGGGAGATATATGAAGGGATAAAGTGATTTATTTATTATTTTTTGGTGATTAAAGAAAATAATCCATTGCTAACCAAATAGATGATAATTAGAGAAGAGGGTAGAAGTTATGAAATGAACATGAGATTTGGGTCCACCATTAGTGAAGAGGGGTAAGATGACTTTCCAATAGAGAAGAGGATAGTGGGTCATCGTTACAAAAGAAGAAACATGGTGACCATTGGAGAAGAGGTCGGAGTTGGACACGAGGGAATAATGCCCATAGAAATTATACGTAATGTGATACAAAGATTTCTCATGCAAGCATGTGGAAGATATCTTGAAGGATATTTTGTTAAATAATTAAAACATTTAATCTTGTTGTGATTGTGGATATTGCATGTTGTTGAATGACACTAATGAAATTTTATTATTATTATTATTATTATTATTATTATTATGTTAATATGGTTGCAAGATTGGGTTGCTTGATAAGGCTATGCTATCTTGATGACATCATTTAAACTCAACACTTCCCAACTCCCATAACTATTATTTTAAATAAAATTGGATTAAATTTACTTTTATATGTTCTATTGTATTACAATTTATTATTAAATAGGTTCAATAGAAAGAGAATAGTCTATTTTTAAAGTAAAAATCTTGAGGAGATAGATTAGTTTAATTATATTTTAGTGAAATCATACATCTTGATCCCCTTTACTAAAGTCAATTTTGCATTCATAGATGTGAACCCCTAAACCTTTAAATTCAAATTTCATCAAATGGGCCCATGCTTTGTTTTGTCACTAGTTTTTGTAACTAAAACTAAAACGCATTTTGTTAATTTATAGATTTGGTTGTTATATTTGAGAGCATTCATTTCAAAATTTTGTACAAATCTATTGAGCACGTCTAGAGCTTGATTTGGTGAAAGGAGTAAATTTTCTTATTATCGAAGCATCACTTCAACACATGTCATCATAGGGAAATTGCGTGTTTCCTATTATCCTTGATCTTTCACTTAGTGTTGCAAAGCCAACCAATCCATGGGTTTGACTAAGGAGAGCATAAGCCTCATAAATCATCATATGCCCTAAAGGAGCTTTTAAACATTTGTAGTGTTCACACACATTTGAACATTAACAGTTAGGATGAGTAAATTTGAACATTATCAAATTTACTAGGTTAGATATATATGTTTTAAGGAGATTAGGTTCACACATGCATCAATGATCTTGAATAAAAAATAATTAGTTTGAAATTTTTAATATCTTTATTTAAGTCAATTCTAAAATTACAAAATGTGTGAATCAATTCTAATATTTTATAACATTGACAAATCTGCATTTTAATTCTATCATATCATTTTGAACTAAATACAACATTTAAATTTATTTAATTTATTTTCAATTATTTTTAATTCCAATTACCACTCTCAATTCTAATAATTACTAATAATTACTAATTACCTAGATTTAGTGAAAGTAAATAGTTTATTTTCTTTCAAAAGTACAATTGTTCAAATAGATTTCGCATTACTAAGTGCAAAGAACTAATTCTAATAATTACTAATAGTTACTAATTACCTAGATTTAGTGAAAGTAAATAGTTTATTTTCTTTCAAAAGTACAGTTGTTCAAATAGATTTCGCATCACTAAGTGCAAAGAACTGAAATTAGAAAAAAAAATTAAAAAATTAAAAAACATAATTCTCCCTTATCTTGAATGGAAAAGATTATGCTCCTTTTATAGCTATCTTAATTTACAAGTTTATATGAAGTTTTAAGAGAAAAACACTCCAAACGTAACCATTTGCACGGCTCCACGTATCGACGCCCGTAGCAGCGACCCATGCATTGTACTGACTTGGCTAAGAGCCCTAAATTCTATATAGACGTCGCCTACAGTCGGTCACCATCGTAGAGTAGTTGGAAGTATTTCCTCCACGCGTAGTATGCCGGAACTCTTTTCAAAGTTCAGAATTTTTCTTGGAAAAAGTTGAGATGACTAGATAAACCCGTGCACCAATGCCGCGAGAGAATTCAAGGACAGCCAAAGGAAGTTGCGAGGAAGCTTCGTCATCGGACAGGCAAAGGAAGTTGCGGGGAAGTTTCGTCATCGGACAGCCAAAGGAAGTTGCGAGGAAGTTTCCATAAATCCTATAGGAAGAAGGAAGCTTCGTCCTCTGACATCAAACGAAATTGCGAGGAAGCTTCCTTAAATATTATAAGATCCACAAGAAAAATCCTATTAAAAGAAAGTTCCAGGAAGCTTCCACCCTTCCTACCCCAAAAGAAAGTTCCAGAAAGCTTCAGGCTTCTTAGTAAATTTGAATATCTTATATTATAATGAATACAATCATGTGGTACAGGTCTGGGTTGACTCTAAAGCTGTAAGTGGATTCTCTCTCTTCTGTCATTGCTCGTCAAGCGCGTACAGTGAGTCAGATTCCCATCCACTCTTGACAATGTAGAATTCATAATGTTATTTTAATGTAGCATTTCTTTGTTCAGAAGTTACATTCATATTGATGTTTATCTATCTGCTATCGGATGTCTCTCTCTCGGTCATATGAAAATTTCAAAAGCATATTCCTTGGATAACTACTTACATAAGAGTCTTCCAAGCTTCAATAAATCACAGAGTGTAAGATTTAATGTAGAGCAATAGATCATTCTTTTTCGTTTTAGTACTTAGTTTGTCTTGATGCAGCGTTTTCAGTAATATTTTTTTGTCAGCACAGAAGTTGTAGTTGTTATAGCTGTAGAATTATCTGAATCAGATAAAGCTTGCGCATCTCATAGACTTGTTATTA
>VDFB02012540.1:0-22463 GCA_007258455.2 Sequoia sempervirens
GTATGGCTGGAGCCGTAAAAAGACCAAATCCCCAATTTCAAACGTCCTTTCTATGCGATGACAATCAGCATAGATTTTCTGCTGGTTTTGAGCTTGCTGTAGGTTCTCCTTAAGGGTTTTCATGAGATCAATGTTCTTTTGTATGAAATCTTGCGCACTTTGTACTTTGCTTTCCTGGGTGATCAAGTGCACAAAGGATGGAGCGTCATAACCATATAGGGCCTTAAAAGGACTCATCCCAATTGACATATGATAGGTGGTATTATAGCAATACTCGCCCAAGTGTAGCCATTTGACCCATGATGTCTGTTGTTCTGTTACATAATTCCTTAGGTAACCCTCTAACCATTTGTTGACTATTTTTGTCTGACCATCCGTTTGCGAATGATAACTTGTACTTGGGGTTAGATTGGACCCTGCTAGTCGAAAGATTTCTTGCCAAAATTGGCTAAGGAATTTACTGTCTCGATCACTAATGATTGTTTTGGGCAGTCCATGAAGACGAAAAACTTCTTTAAAGAATAATTTTGCTACTTGTGATGCTTTGTATTCTGATGAAACAACAAAGAAGTGGGCATACTTAGAAAGTCTGTCCACTACCACATAAATACTATCCTTCCCATGTACCTTGGGCAATCCGATTATGAAGTCCATTGAAATACTATCCCATTTTTGGATGGGGATGGGTAGAGGTTGAAGAAGGCCTGCTGGATGATTTTGCTCCGTCTTATTTCGTTGGCATGTCATACACTCTTGTACATGTTTGAGCACGTCACCTTTCAAACCCTTCCAAGAATACACCTCTCTGATTTGTTTATAAGCCTTGTAGTAACCTTGGTGCCCCGCCAAGGGACTATCATGGAACTCCTTAATGATTCTATTCTTCATCTTTGAATGTGGAACTAGAAATATCCTTCCTTTATATAAAATGAGATCATCCCATACCTTGAATTCCTCATTTGGTATTCTTCCCTCTAATAATTTTGAAGCTTGTGCATCCTTGGCATATTCGGCGACAATAACATTTTTCCAATATTTTGAAATGCTGGTAATGGTGTTGAGGTAGGCCCGCCTAGACAATGCATCCACCACCCCGTTATTAACCTCCTTAACGTACTCTATGTCAAAGTCATATGCTTGGACTTGGCTTACCCACTTTTGTTGTCGATCGTTAAGATCCTTTTGATGCAAGAAGTATCGTAAGCTATTGTGATCTGTTTTGATGATGAATCTTCCACAAACAAGATATTGAAGGAATTTGGCCAAGGCGTGCATAATTGCCAACATTTCTTTGTCATAGACGGAGTAGTGTTTCTCTGCCTCAATTATTTTACGGCTTTCAAAGGCTATTGGATGTTTCCCTTGCATGAGAACCGCCCCTATCCCCTCCCCAGAAGCATCACATTGTAACTCAAATGGTAGTGTGAAATCAGGAATGGCAAGGACTGGGCAGGTGCTCATGGCCTCCTTGAGTCGTTCAAAGGCTTGTTGTGCTTGGTCATTCCATGTAAAAGAGCCATTTTTTGTTAGATTTGTGAGAGGAGTGGCCAACTTGGAGAAGCCTTTTACAAATCGCCTATAATAGCTGCATAAACCCACAAAGCCTCTGAGTTGAGTCAAGGTCCTAGGTTTGGGCCATTCTTTGATGGCTTTGATCTTTTCCTCGTCTATGCTTACCCCTTCAGCATTGATTTTATGGCCCAAATAGAGTATTTCTTCTAGTCCAAATTCACATTTTGACATCTTTGCAAAAAGAGATTTTGATTCCAAAATACTTAAAACTTCTTCAATATGGCGGAGATGCTCTTCCCATGTTTTGCTATAGATCAAGATATTATCAAAGAAGATTAGTAAGAACTTCCTCAGCTGCTGGTGGAAAATGTGGTTCATGCACGATTGGAAAGTGGCGGGGGTGTTGGTGAGACCGAAGGGTAAGACTAGAAATTCAAAATGTCCATAGTGGCATCGAAAAGCAGTTTTGGGTACATCTTCCCTTTTCATTCAGATTTGATGATATCCCGAGCATAAGTCAATCTTGGAAAAATACCTTGCCCCATGAAGTTCATCCAACAGTTCATCTATCCTTGGGATTGGATATCTATTCTTGATGGTTTTCTAGTTCAAGGCCCTGTAATCAATGCACATTCGCATAGTGCCATCTTTCTTTTTGACCAATACAACGGATGATGCAAAAGGGCTATTGCTTGGTTGAATGTGCCCCATTTCTAACAACTCTTTAATGGTTTTCTCAATCTCCTCTTTGAACCTCCGGGGATGCCTATAAGGGGTAGTTATTACTGGCTTTGTTCCCTCTTCCAATTCTATGGAATGCTCAAAACCCCTCTTTGGAGGTAAGCAGGGGGGAATATCTCCAAAGATTCTCTTGTGTCTCCCTAAGATCGGTTGGATGTTGACATGAATCCTTTGCTCATGGGAGGGTGACTTATCTAACACCATACATTGTGCTATCCACTCCCCTTGGCCATGCCTTACAATTCTTTCCATCCTTTTGCAAGATACCACTTTGGGGGATCCGTACGGTAAACCTTTCAATGTAACCTCCTGTCCTTGATGCTTGAAACATATCTCCAAGTTCGGATTATCCATGGTGAAGCGACCTAGGGAGTTTATCCAAGGCATTCCCAAGATCACATCATTTTGTAGGTTGGCGACATAAAAACCCCCTCTTATGGTATGTGCTCCTAACTTGATTTCCAATTGAGGAATGACCTTGGTACATTGATCCATGAACCCGTTTGCTAAAGCCACCTTAAATCCTTTGAAGGTTTGAGCCTCAAGCTTCCTTTCTGTTACAAGGCTTTTGCTGATAAAGTTGTGGGAAGCCCCACTATCCACCAATGCAATGATCTTTTGTCCTTTTATTGTCCCTTTGATTCTAAAGGGTCGGTGCTCATTTGCTTGGGAAATGACTGCCAAAATCCTTGTTCTTCGAGTTCACTTTTAGTTCTCTTCGCAAAATTTTCTTCATCCAATGCTTCCTCCATTCTATATATTTGTCCTCTTTTACAATGGTGGTTCTCTCCTCTTGGTTCTTTGCACTTAAAACATCTGTTTTTCCTTTTCAATTCTTCCCTCAATTGGATTGCTTCCTTGTTGCTGCAACGATGACCTTGTCCCCATGATTCATGGCAGAAATAAAATGTTCTCCCTTTATTATCTTTCCCTTGCTGATCTGGTTTGAATTGTAACTTGGAAGGAGTATTCCTGGTTTTCTCCATTGGAGAGCTATTTTCCACTTTCATGGCCTTCTAGATTGCCTCTCCGACGGTTTGTGGTTCCAGAGGGTTCACTATATTCTTGATAGGCTCTTTGAGTCCTTCAATGAAGAGATAGGTAAGTCTTCTTTGTGATAAATCCGGAATCATGACTACTAGTTTTTGAAACGCGTTTGCATATTCCTCCACAGTCCTAAACTGCCTGAGATGGGTGAGTTCCTTGAAGTACCATTCGGGATGTTTCTGATCAAACCTATCAATGAGTTTCTAAGTGAATTCATTGTAAGTGACTATCTTTTGATGACCCTGTGTGATCAGCCCATGATGCCACCAATCGTGGGCTATGCCTGCTAGATGGAGGATGGCAAATTTAATAGCATTTTCTTCTATCATGGGGCTAAGGGACAAATAGGTGTCCAATTTTTGGACCCATGATCGGGTGGTAGACTTCCCGGACCCGTCATAATCAGGGAAGGACATCTTACTAACCTTTGATTTTAGGTCCTTGTTGGCATGGTGTTTCCTTTTACTGTTATTGGCTTGGGTCTTAACTTCGTAATACTCTTTGAATGGTATGTGTTTCTGGATTGCAGGATCTAAGGCAACGTAAGTCTGAGCGAGATCTTCTATGCTAATGGTGTTTGGCTCTTCTTCTTCTAAGTCGTTTCTGCTGGGAATGAATGGGGGCAAGGTGGATCTCGGGGAAGAGCTTTGGGTAGAATGCTCAATTTCAAAATGGTGTGAAGGAGTTTCTCTCCTTGGGGTGACCCTTTCATGCGTATGACGATTGCTCATGCGTATGACGATTGCTCATGTTTTGGAGAGCCTGTAGGATTATTTGGTTGGTCTCTTCAAATTTTTTATTGGTCTATTTCATAAAAGACTGAAACTCATCCCTCATGCAATCGTTTTCTGTGGTGTTGTTGCTGGAACCTCTTCGATGGTATGTTTTCATGGTGTCCTATGGACGGCAGAGAGGTGGCTCTGATACCATTGTGATGGCCCCTTCTTCAAATAAAGCAACTCCCTGTGGTCCTGATGAACTTCTGATAGTAGATGAAGAAATTTGGATGCTTCGATTTGAAACACCTTCACTTTCTTAATACCAATTACCCGATATGTGAACTGGCAGGCACTAGTGTCTTCTTCTCTTGATCAAGATGACCTTGCGTAGGTTGTCCCTGTTTGGGATGGGTCTGTCGAGTACAGAGGGAACATTTGTTTCTCCAAATTAAGGGATACCATCTCTTATTCCTTGTCTTGAATTCCACTTGCTGTTTGACCTAGAAGTAGCTTGTCTTCGCAAGATTATTTCCTTCCGTAACCATCTGATGATTTTCCTTATTTCTCTTACGTGATCTAAATATCTTCTCCGTGGAAGATCGCATCCTTTCTTTAGGCGATATGGAAGATCACATCCTTTCTTCAAGCGATATGTCCCTTCTGTGTAGAGAGTCGCATCTCTTCCTTCAAACAGATGTCTACAGCAAGCAATTATTATTAATCATTTATTTATTAAAATGACTACGTTTATATATATATATATATATATATATATATATATATATATATATATAATGGATATGTCTATATAAATGTATATTTATTTATTTATATATATATATTTGCAATAATCTATAATTTGCTCAAATATTATTGAAGAAGAATGAATTAAATGTTTGTTAAGGATCAATACTTATCTTCTTAATGAGGGACATTACATTCAGAAAACAGGTACAACCAAACAAGAGAGGGACAGACCAACAAATAAGAAGAAAAAGGAGAAAGCACTGATCACTAGACATGCCAAGAAAAGCATTTCCATCCAACTGAATGATAAGTTCGGGCTATAGGAAAAAGGGAGTTGTTTTACCAATGCTTATGGCTCAATCCATTTACTAATATAATTTGACTTGCTCAAAACTTGTGTTGAGGCCTTTTGCAAAGCCCTGAGGCCTGAGCCAAACATAAGCAATGCAATTTGGAATTCGTCAGGTGGTAGTTTCTCATTTGCTAGGCAAAATACAAATGTATCCAGTGGCTCAGGTTCCTCGACAACTTCAAGAAAAAGCGTGAATTACAAGAGATGGTTCAGGATGCCATCAAAGTGGGGACTAAAAAATCAACATCAAGCCAAAATTGCTATCTCTCAAGCAGACAAGCTGATTTCCACTTCCTGAGAGGTCCACTGCTCCATGTGTTGAGTTTTTGTTTCTTGTTTAGTGTTAGTCTCTCACTCTAACTTACAACCAAAGAGATAATGTGAAGTTTGAAAAGTTTAATTGTATTTATTCATTCTGAATATATTTATTATACCTGATTTGAATAGGCTTTAAGCTTTAAGGAATGATATCCATATAACATGTGTAGTAACAATCATTAACAATAAAGAAATTTGTATGGTTAATAGTTGGATAGGGTACCATAAGCAATAAAGCAAATTAGTTTTGGAAACTGGGAGTTTTATCTGTAATATGAAGACTTTTTGGAAGCATACAAGGTTCTATAATCTACAGAAACTATTTTACCAGTTCACTCCTATTGGCCAACCGGTTTGGGTCCAAATCCAGTCCACCCTAAGGGCCACCCAGAGTCCCACCAAAGACTTGCGGGTCCATTTGGGATGAAGTTGAGCGTACCCATGGCGAATTTTGTAGGGAGTGATGCCCAAGCAGCAAATTTTGGTGGTTTATAATTTTTTTGACTTCTAACTTTCCTTAAAAAGCCAAAAACAGCCCCCCCAAAACCCTAAAACATGGATTCCAATGCATTTTACAAATAAAAACAAAAACATTTCTCTTTTTGTGAATGCAAAATGATGTGCACCACAAAGGTCTTTGTGGTTTTGAAGGTCTTAATTTGGGCTTGCTGTTGGGATTTGCCCCTCAACCCCGCCCTATATCGCAACAGGGAACATGCCAAGGGCGCTACCCTCCAACCCCACAAGGGGTGCTGCCCCCAAACCCCACGAGGGGCACTACCCCTTGACCCCACTGGGGGTGCTGCCCCAAACCCTCACAAGGGGCATTGTGCATTTCCCCTCGACCCCACTGGGGACACTAAACTCATTTGATTTGTCAAGTACTCTCCAAGTCCGAGTATGTGAACTATGCCTCCAAGTTTGCCTACAAGTCTTCATCTACAATAGCGTCATCATATTGGACAATCTTCCCTAACGTTACTTGATGCTTACTTGTTTTCTTTGTCATTTGTAAGATGACTTTTTCTTTAGGGGGGGTGATGTACTTGGCGTACAATGCCTATTATCATGTTTCAATAATATGGATGTGATGATATTTTTGAAGACCCATATGATAATGCTTGATCAATGATGGATGATTGTTGACGCTTGACATTATTATTTTTTTATTTTAATATACAATATATATCATCACATTCGAGTTTGACTAACTGACATTGTAATATTTTTTGTTTTTATGGTGGTTTTGTTTATTATACAATATATGATGCTATGTGTGGTATTTTAAACTTAATTATTGTTGCAAATATGTATATATTTCTTATTTTTATATGTTTTTGTATGGACAAACCCAAAATGAACCCAACCCCAAAAAAACATTGACTGAACCTGCGAACTGAACCCCCGAACCCAAACCCAAACCAATACCAGGACCAGTAACTTAGAATAGAAAGAGTGCATTTACCATTAACCAATGAATGGTGAAAATGAAAGCATATCAGGTAAGATTAAACCAAAGAAATTGGGTGATCGCATTATTAAACTTTTAAATGGGTAAATGTGAAAGCCCTAATTTGATCCATTATATTTACCCTTACAAGAAAAATTTAAAATTAGTTTGGCAACTTTGCATGAAACAGTTACAAGGAATAATGTCAAGGTCATCTAGAGTTTGTACCAAGGACTTGAGCTTGAACCTTTATGCTGAGAACAAATACTTCTGTCAGCATGCCCTATCAGATGAATCACATCAGGCAGATTATTCATTTAAAGACCAGCGTAAGATAGAACAACCTTCTAATCAATAGCATTTGTCCCTACAAAAGCAGTGCCTGAAAATGGGGCATACCCTGCTATCCATCATTTCAATAACCAATATAACAAATACATAAAAATCAAGCTGTAAAAAAAAATGAGAATGTATTTGATAAAAAAGACGAAAAAGTTGTTTGTAGAAAAGAGTAACATTCAGACAGTCAAAAAACCAAAGTCCTCCAAAGAAAATTGGAATTTGCTGGCAAAGAAGCCAAGGAGAGAGTACCAACCTCTAAAATCCTTACTAAAATGACTGGAAGGAAGCCTAAAGTAGTAAGCCTGAAAAAGTGTAGATGGTCTAACAGCCAACCACAGATAAATTAAAAAAGAGATGCTAGGGAGGTGAGCCTCTTTAAATATGTTTCTAGTTTCTTTTGGCTTGCAGTATCTTCTTCCATTACTGAAGAATATGATAGCAACAAGGTTCAATTTTTTTTCCAATTTTATCGGATATCTTCTTCCTTTTTTTTTGGTAAAAAAAAGAAGAAAAGTTCAATTTTTTTACCCAATTGGCCTGATTGTACCTCTTAGATTTCTCAGTAGAAAAAAAAAAGTTTTTCAACTACTCCAAAAGAACAATTTGCACAGAACAGCAGCTATCATATCTCATCCACATTAGAACTAATTACCACTTAGAGACCAGTTACATAAAGTCTGCTGCATAAGTATAGAACAAAGCATACTTTTGGTTCTCCAAATAAACCAACGAATGATGCAAGAGAACCAAAAGGTCAGAATCATAATTAAGGAAGAAAATTCCCCAAAATAATTAACAAAGGATAATTACCTTGGTATCAATGTGTTTGACCCTTACAATATTTTATCTTTAAAAAGAGAAAAACATAATGATAAGAAGCAATGCATGAAATGCCACTCCAAGGGGTTAATGAAGAGATAAAAGAGCCCTACATCAGGAGGGATGTCATTACTTTCTCCCCATCAGAGGTTTCTTTGTTTTAATCTCTTAGGAGGCATTCCTCCCCATTCATGATTTCTTGATCCATTTTAAATTCCTATCGATTTCAGCTAGTGCTTTGCAATTATAGAAGAAAATTTTCTACTTTCAAGTTTCACATTTGATCAGAATAAATGGCTCAAATGTGTTCAAATACTTGGTCATATTTTTCTCAAAATCTTCTTACTTGTTGCATTTCTGACTTATGGGACTTCGAGCTAAATAAATTTGAAACTTACAAGCAAAAACATACATTGTAAGAAAGAAAAATGATGAAAAAGCTGAAAAGCTGAAGTTGAAGCCAAATGAGATAGAACTTGTTATTTGTTGGATGGCCTTCAGCAAAAGAAATTAATGAGAAAATGCTATGTTGCATGAAACATAGAAATAAATTAATAAGGCTACCCATTCTCTAAAAAAAT
Source organism: Sequoia sempervirens (assembly GCA_007258455.2). Classification (NCBI taxonomy): domain Eukaryota; kingdom Viridiplantae; phylum Streptophyta; class Pinopsida; order Cupressales; family Cupressaceae; genus Sequoia; species Sequoia sempervirens. The sequence goes on from VDFB02012540.1 coordinate 8,629, forward strand.
ATATTACTTATGCCATTCAAAAATTAGCACAGCTAATTTGGTGATCAAGTTAATAATTATACTGTATAATCAAAAGTGTTTGCCACAACATTATACAATTACTAGTTCTCTTCTCTCTTTCTTGATATGCATTTTCGTGATTATATACTTCCTTGCCTTTCTCCACAATTAACCGTAGATAAAAATTAAGCATGATTAACTATAATGACAAAATTTTACTACACTTCATCATGGTTAAGATACTTGCTATAATTAAACAATTTCTTAATTCCATGTGTAAATATGGCATCTAAACAGCTATTTTGGTGTTCAAATTCATAAACAAAGACATTTATTGTGGCAATAATTTGTCACAAGTTGGTAATAGTATGTACACACTGTCACACGTAAACACAAACAAAGCAAACAGAGAGATTATAGCATATAAAACATTTAGAATTATAAATGCAAAACTTTCAAGTGACACTTAAGAAGCCCTACAAGTTAGATAGGCTCACATACAAGTTTCACATGAAATTTGTGATGAAGCATTCACCACTTCTAGAATAGTGCCAAATTTGTTTATGGGACATGTAGAAAGATAAAATATGCTGGCTGTGAAAACAACATTCTGAGGGTCCAATGCCTTATTTCTGTTCTTTAGGCCTAGTTGCATTTGTAATTAATTACAGTACGGTGCATTCATTGGATTAAATACCTTTGCTGATGTCATGTCATTTCGCTTTGCAGCTTCTTTAATTGCTTTCTGCACAGCTTTTTCTTCACGCTGAATATCTGAAAAGAAACCTAGATTATCAATTATCAAATTGAAACTGATATGCAAATCCAACCATACACAGAAACCTTGACCTTATTACCCAGAAGAGAAACAGGCCCAACTACAACTAATTATACCTTGAGTATTTATGCAGTCAAGTTTAAAAGTGACTTGCAAGTTTGAGACGGACAAATTGTGATCTCATAGAAGTAAATATAAATTGACAAGTTCTGCTTTCCCACAAGACCAAAACAAACTTAACACCATACAGTAATAAAATCAAGGCCACTCTACACTGGTTGATATTATGAAATTATAATTAATTAACTATTTTCTATCAAAATAAACTAAAATCTATTCCAGCTATGCAAACAAACAAAAAAGTTGTTTTACAATGAAATGTAATTCACTTCACTAATAGAGACTTATTTTCATTCAACAGAATTGCTGATCAGATTACAGTGCGATGACATCCATGAAATTCTCAGAGTTTGGATTCAGTGTCAGCTATCAACCATTTCAAACTAGGCTATAGCTGCACATGCAATAGAGAAGGGCAAACAAATCACAGCTTGCAACCAACAGAATCTGATCCGTAAGGGTAACTACCAGGTTAAAAGCCATTGTCCACAAAACAAGATCTCTACATTTATTAAGCCAATTGTAGAACCCCCAAATGATGAACTGCTTTAAAGAATTGCTTTTCAGATTGCAGTGTCCACTGTCAAGGCTCACATTTGCGAAATCTTAGATTCAGCCTTGACCTACTGTTACAAAAATGGCAACTAGCTGAATATGTAATAGAGATGGGAAAACAACTCTTCATAGATCACAACCAACGGAATCTAATTTGTATGTACTATGGATTAATACCATATGAAAATGTCATTTTCAGAAATCAAGGCCACAGTATGTTGACCATGGAAGTTGGACTCAACTTTGGCTTGGCAAGCCTTTCAAATCCCAGTACAAGTAAAGGAAAATGAGTTCCGGGGCGTTGGCAGCTGAGACTTGGTGAGATGTGAGAGACTTGGCAAAAATCATCCGGTGTTTACAGTGAAGGAACAAAAACACATAAAAATTCCCCAAGAAAGCAGCTTTTCTCATTTCTTTTCTCCCAACAGGTCAATGCATAGCAGACAAGAGTTTTAAGAAGAGAAATGATTTTCCTCCATCAAAGGCAATTTTGTCAACAAAAGAGAAGATGAAACACATTTTCTTTTAGCTTACTCACTGTTTAGCGATATTAGTCACAATTGCACAGATATTTAGGAATTTGGATCATGGCCTAGCTTGTAGACTCCTAGACCAAAACATTTAAACATAGCTGGAGATCTTGTTCTAAATTGTAAGTAATAAAAATAAATTCCTCTAAACAAGTAAACACTTTTGATATGTCTTACAGACCACTTTGGTCTAATGGACCTTATAGGTCATCTCATCATCTCATTTCATCTCAAAGTCAGTTGCATCTGGTGGACGTACTTAAAAATTATAGAAGAGGCTTTAATCTCGTCAACGTTGTATATTGAGGATTTGTTTATTGAACTGGGAAAGCAGATTAATCATCCCTCTAACTATGAACTCGATAAAGCAATCGAGATAAAGACTCCCGATTGCCATCTATTCCATAAATTCTCTTATTAATGAATAATTTTACTATAATTTGTCGGGAAAACAATCAACATTCAGGATCAGAAAGGGGTTCTAAAAACATAATCTTTAGTCTCGTGATTATCCTTGTTGAAAGAATTATACATTCATGACTGAAGAACTCATTCAAATATTGTTACCCGTTGAAACTGGTCACCATAGAGACTGAGAATGGAGAAAATCCCCAAAAAAATGAAAAAATAAAAATGTAATTGACAGTGGAAGATCTAATTGCTCAATAAATTGCCAAACAAACAACAATTCAGACTGCAAAGCGGCGGACAGTTCAGCCAAGGAACGCCCCAACATAATAATGATAGGTCTCAGGTTTGATTCCTAGTCCTAGTTGGTCGATGAAAAATAATAAATTCACCTAAATAACACATATTCTGCTCTAAAGGTAAAATTGTTCAGAATTGACACAACAAATACTTTGTGAAAAGTGCATACATACCACGGACTTGGCGATCGACATTTCTGGACTCCTGCTTGAGGCGCCTCTGCCACTCGCGCAATTGTTGCTGTGGACTTGGCTTCGGCTTCAACATCGACTTCACAGTCTCCATTGTTACGGCCTTTGAATTGAAGAGAAGTTCAAGTTTTTCTTAAATCCGAACAGTGTGTGAATCGAACCCGCGCTCCCCGAACACCGATATCATCAGACTTTTCAGAGAAACTAAATCTGTCAAAAGAGTCTTAAGCGTGAAGAATATAGGTGCCTCTGGCGTTTCGAACCTTGGTCGATTGGGAATTTTTTCACACGATACGGACGTAAAGGGTGTATAAGGTTAAGGCGTGGTTAATGTACGTTAAATAAATATTTCTTGGCCAATTTTCTTTTTTTCTTTTTGCCAAAGTGCTTATAGTTCTAGAATTATAAGCAAGTTTATTTGAAATTTGAAGGTGGAAAAGGTCAAAAGAAGTTTGGAAAGAGAGTTTGTGTCTTTCACTTTTTATGAGGTAGTAGAATTAGAAAAACACTTTATTTTTCATTGTGATGCCTACAAAGATATCAGGGCCAAATATGTTAGTATTTTGATTGATGTTGCTCTACCTAGTTTATTTATTGAGGGGACGATTGAGAAAGTTGGAGTACTCATTATCAGTTTGAACAGGAGAAGAAATAAAAGGTAGAAAGCTTGATTGGAGTGGTTGGTTTTCTCACAGATTATTTTTGGCCTCGTGGACGTTAAAAGTTGTTTTATTATATTTTAGTTGCAATATGGTGCATCTTTTAAAATAAGATGGAGGCAAATCATTGGCTTTTTGTTATCTTTAAAAAATTCTTGAATGAAATAAGTCGTGGATGAAGAAAAATTGTACGTGGATGAGCAAATGGTGCATTCACTTAAATGTTTGCCCTAATAATGGTAAAGAAGTAAAGACATTTGTTGTAAATAAATTTTAGAAGTCTATGTGGGAAATGACGTTACAAAGAACGAAGAAATATCACCTTGAGGAATTTAATCACCGCTTATGACCATCAACAAAAGACCTATTTAGATGTCAATTTCCTTTGAAGAGCAAAGATTCTCATAGCCCAATTGATGACTAACTCATATCATCTTCAATGTGAAATAAGTAGATGGAAAAGGGAAAAGGAGGTATGGGAAGAAAGAGTTTTGTGTCTTTTGCACAACTCAAATATTGGAAACAAAAAACAATTTATTTTGGAATGTAAAGCTTACAATGACATCTAGGTCAAGTATACAAGTAATTTAGTAGCAACCTCATTTCAAGATCTATTCAACGAGGAGATGGTTGAGAGAATGGGGGAGTTCATAATCAAATTGAATAGTAGAAGATTGACACTTCAAAAATTAAAAAAAACGGGGTTTCTATCACAGGCTATATTTGGTCTTGTGGACATTAAAATCTTTCATTATATTATATAGAAGGATCGACACAATTATTTTTGTAAATGTTCTTCACTCCTTGCATTTTTGGAAGTAGTTCTCACTTATGTATTTGGCCAAGGGATTTGGCTTGCTTAAGTTCTCACTAAAAGATTGTTTTAGCTTGCACTATGTGGTGTATTTGGATAGAACATAACACTCATCTCTCTAAGGATTTAGAGGTGCCTTGTAAGCATTGTTGGAATAAGGTAGAAGCCTTAATCCAAATTTATGATGTCCCATCTTTATAAATTATGTCAAATTCTTTTTCCAACCAAGATATTTGTATACTACGAAGTTCAAGTATTCCTTTCCCTTCTCTTATTAATCGAGTAATTGTTAAGCAATTTTTTGAGTGAGGGATTCTTAGATGAAATGGGCCCTACATTTTTTCTCAAGGTCAATTTTGATGGGGCCTCTAAGGAGAATCCTAAATTGGTCAATGTTAGAATTGTTATTTGAGATGAGGAGGGCCTCCTAGTGAAAAGTGGCTCACTTTTTTCTTAGTAATAGATCTAACAATGGAGTAGATTGGGAAGTAGCTATGGATGGGATAATGTTGGCTTCTTCATTGGGAAGTAAGCATCTTATGGTAGAAGGGGATTCTTTGATCATGATCAGGGGATCCTTTGGTGGTGATCAAGAGATAAGTAAGATGGATTGACCCTAATAAGAAGCATATGGTTTTTCTAGAGGAGGTATTGGCTATGTATAAATATTTTGACGACATTTTATTTTTCATTTCTATCATGAACTAAACTAAATAGCTAGTTTATTAAAACTAATGTAGGCATTGAGCAAGCACCTTTTTTGGTTTTTTCTAGAAATCATCTAGAGGCATGATAAAGCATTGGCCCTCCTTCGTCGAGGTTTGGTGATTTCTCTGTTGTAGGTGCCTTCTTTGATTATAATTTTTCCTCATTCTTGTTGGGTTGGAGGTGCTTGTTTTTCTTTTTCTACATGCCTAACTCTCGTCTCCAGTGAGTATTTTCACTATTTCTGCATTTATGAGAGATCTTGTGTATCTATAATACCTATAATTTATGGATGGCGGCTTACCCGATGGCCCGAAAGGGGCACCAAATATTAAAGGCAACAACAAGCCCTTATGTGATGTGGTTGCAGAGGATAATACCAATATTTCATCCTCTGCATATTTCATTTCAAAATTTTCTAGCAATGGTAGAGAGACTGGCTTGGAGGGATCTAGGTTTAGAAATTATGAAGGTCCCTAGAAATTGTCCATTTCTCCTAACAATGAGATGAATGTTGCTCTAAACAATGAGAAAACTAGGTTAAGAAACATTACCATTTTCCTTGTGGCAGTTGACAGTAAAAAAATCCCTGCCCGTAGATTTTAGATGATTGGATCAAATTTGTTTGGTCTAACAAGTTATGGATTCAAGTAACCTTTTGTAGAATGGTTCAACATGGCCTATTCATTATTTTTTCAAGGAACACAAAATGCAAGAAACCGTAATCAATAGGCATTATTGGAACATAGGGAACTGTATATTCCATGCCCTAGCCTAGTCACCAAAATCCCTAAATGAAGAAGTTATGGCTTTATCATGCCTTGCATGGGTGACAGTGAAGAATGTGCCCCTTTTTGTAGGTATTTCTACACCAGGTGTTATCCCCCTTCAGGAAGCCCTCAGGATTGATGAGGCAAAAACTATGCTCCCACACATGGATGTTAGGGTTCTAGTCTCTCTGACACCGAGTATCAAAGTTCCTAAAATCATTGATATTAATTTAGAGGATCCAACCTTTTCTTGTGGGGTTAGAAATTTTAGGAGGTTTAAACATATATTATCTTTATAGAAGAGAAGGGTGCATTAGGAAAAATTGCTCGATTATCTTAAATAGGCCTCATAATGATGGTGCTAAACAAAAAGCCAAGGATTTTGCACCCTAGTCAATGTGGTCAATTAGAACTTGTGCTTTAAAGTTGTAGGGTCTAACCCTAGCCATGATTCTATTGTACACAAATCTAACAACCTTCTAAATCCATGAGTGAGACTCAAACTATAGGTTTGGAGCTTGGATCTTTGGTTTTTTCTTGGATTATAATGGTGTTGCTCCTACCATAGGAAATGTCGGTCACCCTACTAGGTTGATTGGTGACTCCCCTTCTTCTCCTAGGTCGGTCCCCCCAATCAAGTGGTTGGGGCAGAGTCTCTTATTTGTAGGCTTTCCCCTATCTTGTGAAACTTTGGACCCAAACCCTTGAGCTTCATCCTTCCAGTCTTTCTAGATTTCTCCTCTTCCTCTTTTTCTAATTTTTCTCCTCCAAGGGTTTACAAAAGTGTGGCTTTGAGTGATTCATTATGCTCTCTTGACCCCAACAATCCGACCCACTTTGACCATGTGTTGGCCTTACCAAATAGTTTATCCTCAATCCCCCTTGGGGAGCCTAATAAAGAGAAGGATGTAGAACCTATCTTGAAATTCAAGAAGAAGAATGCACAACAATTGGTTATGGACAAGATTAGACATAATATAGCTTTAAACAATAATTGCAATATGGAAAAAAATGATACTAAAAATGCAATTTTTGGTAATTTTGAATTCTTAACCCCAATGGATCCATTCTTGAATAAGGAAAATAATATTAACAATAGAAAACCTTTAAAAAATGACTCACTCTCAATGGTTAAAAGCATTGTTAAAGAAATTGAATCCAAGAGTCAAGCTGATTGGAATCTGCTTAACTCTATTAGTTTGTTAATTTCCTTTGAAATTGAATTTGACATCTCTCTAATGGCTTAGTTGGATCTAATATTGACCAAATAATGGGTCACATAATGAGTGTTGACAATATTTTTCAGCTAGACTCTAATATTAGTGAAAATAATATCATGAATAAGGAAGAATTTAGTTTTAAAAGAACCCATAGAGCTTTGTAGACTCCAAGTAGGTTGACAAATAGAACATAGAAAATACTCTCTAATGGGAAAAATAATGCACATGGCTTGGTTTTAGGCAAAAAATTGCAAGTAGATAAACACCTGGATCTAAGAAAAGGGAACCAAAACCTGCCTCTAGATAGTCATGGTAAAATTTTTGATAATGGTCTAGTGAGTAACACTAAGACCCCTGTAGGAATTTATGAGTTGTTGTATAGTAAAGAAGTCATTGAAAAGAAACAATTACCTATTTTAGCCTCTCCCTTATAGTTGAAAAAGAAGCTATGGATAAGGCAATCCCTACTGGAAATGAGAAAATTAATATTTCCAAGCACAAAAGGAAGAAGAGGGTCAAGGATTCTCCAACACCCTTCTCCAAAAGGAAAGAGACTAAGGATAGCCTTCCTAAATAATTTGATGGATTTAGGAATTCAATGGATAACTCTTGAGGATTGTTAAGATGAAATTTCAATGTACCTCCTGGAATGTCAGGGGACTTGAGTCCCCTAACAAAAAGTACATAGTCAAGAGTTTCTTAAGAACTGTTAGGAATAAGGATGCAATCTTCCTTCAAGAGGTGAAAGCTACTAACTTTACCCTGAAAACTAATCTTAAGTTTATTTGGAAAGAATCTACTCACTATTCCATTGGAAATGAGAAAGGAAAAGGTGGCTCAATTATTTTACTCTCCAATAATTGGACATGCTAAGTAATTGAATCTAGAGCTTCCCCTTGTAATAGGGTTATTTGGGTTATCATTGCAAAGAATGAATTTAAATTTGGTATGTGTTTTGTTTATGCCTTGAATGAATACAAGGGAAGAAGTGAAATATGGAAATGTTTGGGTAACCTCCAAGCCATCCATTGGATCATTGGAGGTGATTTCAACATGGTGGAAAATAATGAGGACAAAATTGTGGGTTTAGGAATGGACTGGAAGGGTAATGAAAAATACTTTTGGTATAAAATGAAATCCAAACTCAAACTATTTGACCCCTTAGAAGTAGTGAAGAAATGCAATAAAAATGTATGGTTTACATGGTGTAGCTCTCAAAAAGAAAATGGAAGGATCTACTGTAGACTTGACAGGTTTTGTGCTTTGATAAGAATGCAAACCAAAAGAATTCAAGGGCTTAGAGTGAGAGCTAAGTTGAAATTGGTAAATCATGGTGATAAAGGTTCAATGTTTTCTTTACATATATAAAAGAGAAGGGAATCAAAGAAAAATTTGACAAGATTTGGGTAGAAGACAACCTTGTTAGTGACCCTACAGAGATTAAAAATCAATTCTTTGGTTTCTATAAAGATCTTTTTCACTTCTGAAGGCAATAATGTGTGTAGTTCAAATGCTAGAATTTTTTGTAAGCATCTCATCCCTAAAAGAATCTCCAAGGAGCATGCTAACAATTTAAGTAGTGGGATCTCCCTTGAGGATATTAAGAAGACAATCAATGTGTTAAATAATGATAAATCACCAAGAGCAGATGGTATGCCCATAAAATTTTATAAGAAAAATCTTGAATGGGTGAATGAAGACCTGATTCAAATCTATAATGAAGCTATTGATAAAGGATCCCTTGGTAGCAGTATCAACAAAGGGAAATTATCAAGTTGCTTCCCAAAGAGGGGGACAAGTCACTTACTAAGAATTAAAAAACTATCTCTTTACTCAACGTGTCTTACAAGATCCTTGCCAAATTTTTAGCCCTAAGACTAGTTGACGTCCTTCCTTCCTTTATAAGAACACTCAAACTAGATTTATTAAAGGAAGATATATTCTAGAAAACCTCCCAACCTGGTGGGAGGCCATGGCTTAGGCAAAGCAAACGAATCAGAATTCTGCCATATTTTATTAGATTTTGAGAAAGCATGTGATAAAGTAGAATGGTCCATCTTATTAATGACTCTTGAGGCTTTTGGATTCCCAAATAAATTTTGTAATATGGTTAGCACCCTTCTTAATGATGTGGTAGTCCAGATTGAGGTTGATGGATCATTATCATAAGTTTTTACATTGGAAAGGTCCATAAGGCAGGGTTGCCCCTTGGCCCTTGCATTATTTGTCATTGCACTTGATGTTATTTTCTACTTGTTGAGGGAATTTTCATTGACCCCTAGAATAAAAAGGTGTTTCTCTTCCTAATAATGGAGACCTTAATATCCAATTTGTTGACGACACTGCTCAGTTTTTGGAATTAGAGGAAGAGAATATGGATAACCTCATGCAAAAATTGAATATTTTCAGCTCTACCTTAGGTATAAAATTATCAAATTCCAAGTCTAGCATGCTCAGTTGGATGGATTCCCCCCTAGAATGGTTTGCCAAGTATGACTTCCAATGGGGTGGACCCACCAAATAGGTAAGGTATCTGGGTATCCCCTTTGCAATCAACCCTTTCTTGAAGGAATAAGGGCATGGATCAAAGGTAAGATTGATAAGAAACTAGGCAATTGGATTAGTCATTTTTTATCCTTAAAAAGGAAGAATACATATTTTCCAAAAAATCTCTCTTCATACACTTTGTACTAGTCTTCTATTTGGCTTTTAATAGCTACCAAATTAATGATATTCAAAATAAAATTAGGAACTTTTTTTGGTCTGATGGCAAAGGGAATAAAAAGAAACACTCTTTTAGGTGGGAGTGGTGTTGTCTTGGCAAAGTGCAAGGAGGACTTGGCTTAAAAGACTTAAGGAAACATGGTATTGTTCTTGATGTCAAGTGGATTCTAAAGGCTCTAGAAGGTAATGGGCCCTAGAAAGTGCTTGTTAGACATAATATCCATCTTGTTGTCCCTAAGCATGCTATAACAAGGAAATTGCTTCCTTTTTGTGATTTGTTGACATGCAAACACCTGGTAAATCCTCTAGGGTATGCTATGTTTAAAAGTATTTGGAAGGCTTGGAAACTAGTTAAGAATAATATTAGTAATAGTGGCTTTATTTATTATAGTAATAAACAACTGCATTCATACAAATCTATATGGTGGAATCTAGTACATAAAGGTAAGCCTTTAGCATTGTTACAAGAATGCTATGTTAAGAGTTGGTTCTCAAAAGGGATTAAGTGCTTTGAGGACATCCTTAGTGAAGGACACCTAAAATCTTGGGCTTCTTTGAGTTGTGAATATGACCTCCCCCCTTCAAATTGGAGGACATACTCTACCTTGAGGGAAGCCTCTAAAGTTATGCAATTACCTACTGAATGTATTCAAGATGTTGAAAGTTTTAAAAGATTCAAATGGGTTGATGGTTTTTCCCTTCCTAAAGTCAACACTAGATTTGTATATAAATCTCTATGCAATGATTATTTTTTTATTATGTTAATATGAAGTGGAATCTTACTATAACTGTTAAACAATGGCAAATAATATTTAAGGACTTATGCTCCAACAGTCTCGAACCTAAAAAAAACTTGCTTTAAATGGTTGTTTATCCTTGAAAAACTGCCCTATAAAATGAATTACGTTGATCTTAAGTCTACAACATTTGTAAGAAACCTGAAACATAATGACATATTTTTTATTGTTTCTTTGCTAAAGAAATTTGGAACGTATTTTGTGCTGACTTAAAGGGTTGGGGGGATAAAGGTACAATTAATTGGAAAGAAATATTGTGTGGGATGTGAGTAATTTAAATAAAGAATGCAATTTATTTTGGTTGATTTTTACCACTGAAATTTTGCGGGTAATTTAGTTAGCAAGGAATGAGGAAAATTTTTAGAGATCAAAGAGGACACTTATAGAGTCTTTTAAAAGACACACCTTTTATAATGTTTCTATGTAGGTCACCTTAACCATGGAGATATCCAAATTTAAATTCATGAAGTTGGTCAAGGAAGGCATGACCTGAGAGTGAACAAATCTAAAGTTAAATATGGATAGATGTGGCCTTTTAACAAGTCTGAAAATATGTCATTCTTGAAAGGATATTTATACTTCCTGTGTAAATACAGTGACAATGTAAAAATTTATAGATGTTTAGGCCTATTTTATATCTATGATTGTATACATCTTAATAGTTGTTTAGGAATGTATGTCTTGTATTTCTTTTTATCAGGTTGTATATATTTTTTATATAAGTTGTTTCATTATTTACCAATTGCCTCAGGTTGTATATGTCATACTTAGCACCTTTTGGTTAGAACTGTGACCCTATGTGGCCTGCTTATGATCTCTACTTTTTGTTAAATAGTGGTTATTATACTATCTTTAATACAAAAAAAAATCTCTAATTGAGCATGGAAGTTAGGTTTGTATAGGGAAATAGAGCACACCTTGTATAGAGGAGTCTAAAATTGATAAAATACTAATTGGATTAAACCTTAGATTCCTTGAAGAGAGTAGAGATTTAAGTACATAGAGAGAGAATAATTGAAATGATAGATGAAAATATGGCATGCCTAGTTTATGATGAGGTGTTGACTTTGAGTAGTTGAGACATTATGATAAAATATTTTAACCTAGAGATTAGTGATCAAAAGCTTGAGATAGGTGAATTCTAGAAGTTATGATGCCTAGGACTAGGTCACCACATAATTTTGTCCTTAGAAATTTTATCCTATGTGATTCTATTCACTATTAAATTTTACTGTCAAGATCTACAAAACTTATTCATTTATGCTTGTAACTAAATTTGAGAAACTAGTGGTGTTGGAAAGAACCACTGGCCCTACTATAGATAAAGGGGAGACTTTTGACTTCCTTGATAGCAATCAAACATTGTGGCAAATGTGACAAGATCAAAAATATGTCAAGTATATAATACAAATATTTTTATTACTAAGACTGATATAAGGGTGAGTGCAAGGTAATGAGGGTCTAAACTTATCAAAAAGTCAATTTTTTGCCTAAAAATTAGAGTTTGTTGAACTGGGGTAAAAATTTGAAACTTTTCTAGATAAAATATTAACATGGTGTAAAAATATCAAATGTAAAGATTTTATTTTATATTTTCAAATATGTAATTTATTTGAATACCTGGATAATTTAAAAGTTGGTTAAGTAAAGGATGTACAAAAGTGACCTTTTTTATTTAGCTTTGATGAAGATAAAAATATGCATGTGTCTGACCCACCTAAAAACTAGTAAATGAAAGTATCTTTAAAATTCTTTTCTAGACAAATACAATTGATGTTAAGGTTTGGTTGGATATTTTTAACACTATTTATCATATATTGTTTAAATTAATTATTTTAGTAGATTTAAGGTATAAATTTGACACCCCTTATATATGGCCCCTAGATTGACCTTTAAAATAATTATAATGCTATTATTTTTAAATTTATAGAGTGTGATATCTATCTTGGACTTGTATAACTTTTTACAAAAATAGATTTCAAAATCAAAAGTTATTAAAAAGTTAATCAAGTATAACTTTTTAATTTTATCAAAAACTATGTTTGAAAATTTGTTAAAAATTGGTTTAATTTTTTTAATTTTTTATATTTTAAAGTGAATATTTTCCTTTACAAAATATGTTACCTTTGTTAAAATTTTAGCAATATAAAATTTTCAACCATATCAATCAAAGTGAAGTTTCTTAGTACCAACCCTATAACTAGAATCCATTATGACCAAATGTCTAGTTTGTTGAGACTAAATTTCACATTTTTTTGATATCCAATGCTACAAAATATTTGGAAAGGAGTTGGTACCAATATTGACCAAATATATCTTCTTTGGGTATTGACCCTTGGGTTTTGATGCTTAGGTATCAAATATTTCAGCACAAATGCATTTTCTCTTCTTTTTGACCTTCAACTTTTTGTATCCACCCATGAGACTCATTTTTTATGAATGAATGTGAATGCAAGATGCTAATAGTATGATGATATATTGATAAATAAATGTCCCTTAAATATAATTCATGGGCACACAAATCAAGACTTTTTGGGTGCAAGCTAGTGGATAATGGTCATATTCCTATAATGTCAATCTAGAAAAGTGAGAAATTCAAAATTTAAATTAGGACTAGACTATAGATGCATCCTAGTTTAGAGAGGCATAAACCCTAGGAAATGAGCCAATCTTGTTCTAAAGTGATGAAATACACATGTCAAGGTGATAATTCATGTTTAGGACTAGATAGTGCCCAAAGAGTCAAATTGGGTGTTAAAACTTACATTTACAACATCCATGAAAAGTGGCATAAAATAAGTGGGTAAAAGTATAATGTATGCACTTTTATCTTCTACATTTCACCCACTTAATTTACATGCACTTCTACATGAGCAAGTGTGGCAGAGTGGAAATAAAAGAAGTATGCAATCACAATATAATGTAGACTTTTTAGAATATAAAATTTAAGCCATTAGAAAAGCATGCATTTCATTTGTCACTAAATTATAATAGGTATCCATTTGACATGTCATGTTGTGTAAATTATGCATAAGATGAGAATATAATTAGTAATAATAAGCCCTCCTCAAATTGTGTACTAGAAAGGAGTGCCCAAAAATCAAGTAGTAAGGAAAATGAAAATAAAATTTTAAATTGTGATTAAAAGCGAAATATAATAAATAAAAGAACAACCATGAGAATGTGTACCTAGTGTGTATTTACTTCTATATGAAAATGGTGTGAGAGATTCCCTAAGGTTTTTCCCCAATGAGAGTAAGAGTG
>VDFB02012541.1:0-20129 GCA_007258455.2 Sequoia sempervirens
TAAAAATTGTAGAACACTAATTCACCCCCCTTCAATGTTCCTTGATTCCAACAATTGGTATCAAAGCCTAGTTCCTCAGAAGAAGTTTAACAGCTTCGGGAAGATCCAGGAAAGTGTGTCAATGGATTTAAGTAGTCTTCAACGAAAACTTTTGGTGGCCCTGGATGATCTTGATTAGTCAAAATCTAAAGTCTGGGAATTGCAAGCAAACCTCATGAATGCTGAGAAATTCATTGATTCATTGAAAGATAAAATCAATAAGTCTAGGGAGTAGAGAAGAGAACTCTATGATCAAGTCAAGCTAAAAGAGAGTAAAAGCATTGAAGATGAACAACTGAGCCAAGCCTTGAAGGAAAAGATAGAAGAATGTGAAAAGCTTACCAGAGATATTGTTGTCTTGAAGCATGAGATGGATTCTATTATGATGAGGGATGACAGCGAGATTGTTTACGTAAAGAAGAATGAAGAGAAGCTTGCTCAGTCCTTGAAAGAAAAATCTGAAGAATGTAGCCGAATTGCTGATGGATTCAATTAGTTGGAGCTTTAATTGGAACAATCCAGAAATAATGAAGAAGAGCTTGATAAGCATATTGTTGATCTCAGAGATGAACTTGCTAATGCAATAAATTCAAGGAGAAGTTCAATTAGCTTACTGCTTGATGAACTCGATTAAAAGTCAAGGACTAAAGGTGACAACTGAGTTCTTGAATATGAGGAAGGAGAAAGTTCTAGATCTGGACAAATGAGATTCAAGCAAGAAAATCAAATGAAAAATGCTAGAAGGTATCCGTTAAGACAACCTAATGCTCAAAGATTCAATGGTTACTATTTTTTTTGAAATAAATTTGGTCATATGGTTACTCAAAGTAGAAGTAGAATGAATTCAAGTGGTCCATCATTTTATGGTCAGTGTTTCAATTGCAATAAGTATGGTCATAAGTCAAATGAATGCAGAAATATGATCAACAACTTTTATAGAGATGTCAGATGTTATACATGCAATAGATTTGGGCATATTGCTAACCAATGTAGATCAAGATAATATCAATGGAGCAACTGGTTTGGACAAAGAAATGTGGTGTGCTACAATTACAACAAATCCAGTTGCATTGCTAGATTTTGTAGAAATAGAAAGAGTCCTACAAATCAAGGGAAAAACATGCAGAAGAATGAAAAGGGGAAAGGAAAAGTCACTACAGATGAGATGAGGAAGAAAATGAAGAAGACATGGGTGAAGAAGAGTCCCTCTATTGTAGGAAATGATTCCACACTAGATCTTGGATCTGGTAATTCCTCTAGGAATTAGTTTTGGGACTCTAGCCTAGGGGGAGCTGTCAAGAAAATCCTTCAAACCTCCTGTCGGTAATTGACACTGGGATGTGGATTAGTGCAATGATTGCATTTATGGTCTACAGATACTGTTGAAATAGTTGGAGAGAGTATTTATGAAGAATTGAAGGTTCGCAAAAGAGTTATCCTTCACAGAGTATGGAAACAGGGTATCCAGATGAGTTAGGGCAAAAGCAATTATTGCGACAAAAACTTAGGTGTGCAAATGATAAAAGGTCATTTGTATCCCTCATTTGTCACTTTTCATTTTTAGGTGAATAATTTTGAAGAGCTCTAAAGTGAACTTTGTTGAAATTTGGCGAAGATTCGAGTGTGAAGGAAATTCAGCGATCAAACCTTATTCCAGTGAAAAGGTATTTATCGGGAAAACTTGTGAACTTGTGAATTTGTGAAAATGGCTACTCTGTTGGTAGTTGATGTCAAGGATAGACCCCGTCCAAAATTCAAGGGCATCCTTTCAAGCCTATTGAGACAGAGCCCTTAGGTGCATTTTTGTATGTTTTGTACGACGTCTTGCATATTGAAGACATTAAGGCATACTTTCATGCAAATATTGAGGAGTTAGGAAGCTTGTAGTTGTTGAATTTGTATACAAACCATATAGTTGGAGAAGATTTCAAGGTCAAGCCCGAATTCAAAACCCTATAGGAAAAGAAATTCACACAGATTGTAAAATTTAGCATGATTCAAGAAAACGAGTGGGTCTAGTATATTTTGAGCCGAGTTCATGTTGAATTTATGTGGTTGAGTCAACCTTTCATGATTACAAAAGAAGCAATAAGCACTGTTACAAGTTTAAATTCCTCTGGTGGGTTTTCGATCTTAAAGTTTGTGAAGAATCAGACAGTTACTGACGCAACCGGTTCCATGTTTGATAAAAGAGTTGTGACAATTGATGATATCATTGATGTGGATGTGAAATTTTCCTCAATGGTCATTGGTTACAAGATCTATCATTCCAATCGAGATAATTATGTATCTGGTATAGATATCTATGCAACATATCAGATGGTGAAGGAGAATGCAGAGTATGACCTATGTGAGTTACTTCGAAGTCAGCTTATGGAGAATCTTGCTAAGATCAAGAAAGATAAGAAGAATTTATTTAAGTATGGCAATCTATTGTGTTTGTTCTTTTATTTCATGAATGAAGTTTTGGGAGTTGGAAAAGTGCATTGGCAACGTGATAAGCCCATAGTTGTTCAAATTAGAGACATGTTATACAACATTAGTGATAGTAAGACAAGAAAAATTGTTATCTGGGGATATTTCAAGAGTTTTCAGAGTGAGATGCAAGCAAGAGAAATAATTCCTACTTCTATTGTGGAGAAGTATAAGGACACAATTTTTTTTATGGTTGGCATTGATCAATGCTTGATGGAAGCTGTAGATCCTAGAACAGTTTGGATTATTCCAATGGGCTATGAAGTTGAGGAGAACATCTTGGAACTATATGCACAACATTTGTTGAGTAAGCCTTTGGATCAGAATGAAGAGAGGTTTGGAACCTATGCAAAAAAAGATATGCAAGTGCATGAGCAGTTGAAGAAACCAATGGTAGTTTGGAGAGTAAGGAAGGAAGTTGAATCCTTTGCAAAGAGCATGGGTATATCTGCAGAAGCTGTGAGAGAACAAGCTGAAGGAGAAAAAAAGCCAGCTAGAACTAAACCTGCTAGTCTGGCAACATCCTCTTCCTGAACTAGATCCACAAGGAGATTTGCACCCTTATATGGTCCTACAAAGAAGTCAACCCCTATGAAAGCTCAAGCCAAGGCATCCAGTAAGAGGAAGATAGACAAGAGAACAAGATTCTATTTTGATGTCTCAAAAGATGAAGAGACTGAATCTGATGAAGAGGTAAGGGAAATAAAGCATATGGGCTCCCAAGCAACAAAAGTCACTAAGGACAAGCCCTCTGGTGAAGAAGAGAAAGCAAAGAATAAGGTGAAAACTAATAAACCAGGTATGTCTGTAAAGGAAATTGAGACAGGCATAATTAAGGATGGTAATCTTAAGCCACTATGTGAATGGTATGATACCTTTGATAGTGTTGGTCAAAGATTTCTTGAGGAGGCTACAATAAAGTATTTGAACAATTTCAATATGACTCTTGTTGAGATCATGTCCTAGTTTCCTAAGGAACTGTATGAAGTTTTAGAAATGAGGAGAGTAAGTGCAAGAACTAAAGAAGAGAAAATGAGAGAACAGATTCTTGCAAATTTATGTCCGATGATGTCTATTGAGGAAATGAAGACAATCCTAAATGAAGCTAAGAGAGATTTTAAGAGAAAAACAAGAGTAAACAAGCTTATGATTGGATGAACTAAAGAGGTAGAAAAATAAATTGAAAGAATTCTAAAGGAAGTCTTGCTAAATAACATAATCAATGTTGTCTCTAAAGAAGTGCATGTTGAAGATATTGCATCTAGTCTAGTGGATGAAGAGGAAAAAGAAGATACAGTTGAGGACACTCAAATTCCTCTTGGTTTGCATGATACAAAAGTACCTATGGATACTGAAGCTCCTAAAGTTGTGTTGGTTGAAGAAAAGGAGATGTCAAGTGAAGAAGTTGAAATTCCTAAAGATAAGCAAGAATTGGTAGTTGAGGAAATAGTGATTGAAGAAAAGAAGGTTGAAGCAAAGGAAGTTTTTGTGGAAGCAAGAGATGCTGTTGAGGAAATGAAGAAATTTTTGGAAGTGCAATAGGAAGAGTTTGACCTTGAATTGGGTAAAGGTCCTATTAATTTTTCTACGTTGTCTCTGATTCAGAAATTGGAAGTTTCATCATTTGCGCAGGTGAAGGCTAGGGAAGAATTGTTGAAGTATCATATTGAAGATAGTGAGCTATTGATTCTCGCATCCGGCATCTTGGAGAGAATCATGCTTACTCATTTCAAGGATCCATCTGGTTCTCCATCCAATTAGCTGAAGAAGCTTACTAATTCTGTAAGTACTCATTTTGAGTTCCTTGAGAAGTCAACTGAAGTCAAGGTATAGAAGGAATTTGATGATAAAAGGTTCAATAGGCTAAAGTGCATGATTTCTAATGACAAATCATTACTAGCTACATGTGTGAAGAATGTTCAAATTTCTCTATCTAAAGGAGGAAAGATCTATAATTCATGTTTTTCTTTGTCTAAATTGACTGAGGAAAATGAGAAAAAGGTTAAGGATCATGTGAAATAGTTAGTTGCTATTTTTGATGTCTTTGATCCTTTAACTATTTCTTTTGGAAAGGAAGAAGGTTAGGTTATATCCCTACTTGAAAAGATAAAGAGTTTGAAGCATGATAATGATAGAATTGTGGAAAGAGCATGTGAACTTAGAGGCCTAATTGGTCTGAAGATGGAAACAATGTTGAATGCTTTGAAGGAAGCACAAGAAGCTTTGATGGTCAATGATCCAGTGAACCTTGAGTCTGTAGAGATAAAATCTTATCTATTATGTGGTCACATGACTATCTTGGAGAGTCTCAAGAAGGGTTGGGACACAATTTTGAACCTGTTGAATACCAATTATGCAGATATTTTCAAGTTTGTGTAAGTTGTAGAGACAAGTTTTTACATATGCAATTTGAAGTTTTTGTTTGATCTTTGGTATGAGAATTCCTTCCTTTTCCATTGATATCAAATGGGGAGAGTAGAACAGTGAAAAATGTAGATTCATCTTAGGGGGAGTTGTAATTTTGAGCTGTGATTGAAAATCTTTTTGAATTTTTGAAGTTGGCAGTGTATTCATGATTGGTACTGATCTGACACTTAGTCATTTTTCACTAAGTGTTGCCATCAATTCCAAAGGGGGAGATTTTTGGCAAGAGACACTACAAATTCTTTTTGGTGTTTTCATTGATGGAAACCCTTGTTAGTAATTCAATCCACACGTCAGCATTTGATCACACTGGCAGACAAATTGAAGACAGTCAAGCTAGAACAGAGCATTCAAAAAATTTGTGTTCATCGATTCATATGAAAAAAAGTTGTTATCTTTTTGAGTTGTGGATCTCATAGAAGGTTGTTTGGTATATGATCTATGCCATATGTGAATCCCAGTACCTTTTATTGATCTATGTGCAAGTTCGAAGATCTAGTTGATTTATTTTATGTTTATCAATGCAAGAAGGCCGACTTGGTGAATGAAGCGTGTTGTGGATATTTGGAGTAATTGTTTAAGTGTTTTTGTGTTCGATCATTTTGATTTGGGTCCTCGCTATGTTCTAGACAACTTTGGTGGGTGCGCATTAAAAATTAATTATGATTTGAGCCGACAATTTGTAAATATTTCATGTTTTATTGGAGCCAACATGTAGTGATTAAATCCTTAGTAGAGGATATATATAAGTGATTGAATATATCATTTTGATGTATGTACGAAGTATGTGTAAGTGTATGTTGAAAATATCAGAAGGATTGAAGAGTGATTATGCACAGTTTCACTTTTGCATTAAGGATTTTGTGATGCGAGTTAAGCAGAACAGAGCAAAAGAGCAGAATCAATCAGAAGGTGAAGAGAAATTGATTGATGAGCCTAACTAGAACTATAATTAGGAATTTGTAGATGCTACTTTCTATGTTTCAAACCTTTGGATCTAGTCCAAATCTCTTTGTAAGGAATGAGCCTTTTATTTTTGAGCAGTGAGAACTCTAGTGTGTCTGAATGCAAGTGCATTCCCATTTTTTGTAAACATCTTTTTTGTATACTCAGATATAATTGTGGATTGACCTCCATCATGGTTTCCCCTAATAGGGTTTCCATGTAAAAATCCTTGTGTTATGGTGTTGTGGTTATTTTTCTTATGTTCATGCATCTTTATTTTGGTTGAATGCTATTAGTACCTTAAAGATTAGATTAATAAAGCTAAAAATTGTAGAACACTATTCACCCCCCTCTCAGTGTTCCTTGATTCCAACATGTCTACACTCCCATATCCCACATTTTCAACTCCCGAGAAGTTAGAAATAAATTAGTAGAGTACTTTTTGTGATCTTGCCAGAAAGATGACAACTTTTACAACTTTGCATCTTTGACAACTTTTTTTCTCCAATTGATCTTCAATCTAAAACCTACAATCACACATCAAGAGAGAAGAAAATGTTGATTGTTATGGAATAGGGGTTTTCCTTGGTCAAACCCCCTTTTGGTAATTAAACCTTATGATGAAAAAAATAAACATGAACATGAAGCATGAAACAACGATTGACAACAATTTTACTTGAGTAGCAAATAGGGTGAATAAATTCTTCACCGACAAGACCACAAAGAGAGCCTATCCTTCTTGAAAGATATGGAACAAAGACAACCTAAAGGGGAATTCTGCATTAATCAAGGAAAATATTGGCTTTCGTTCAATCCCAAGTCTCTGATAACCAGGTCATGGTTGCACTAGGGTCGCTCTTGGGTACTGATGTGATATTGTTGTTAATCTCAAAGGGACTACTATTGTAAATTGAATATTTTACGTATTGAATTCTCAATGGAAGAATTTGATTCAAATATCATGAAACCAAAAGATTTGCAATAACATTTCATGAACATCAGAAATTCTTTGCTATCACTTAAGTAGATTTAGCATTAAGCATTCAGCAATTTTATGGAAAACAAAAGATTTTCAATAAAATTTCTTCCATTCATTCAAATTTTGGAACATTTTCAAATATTAAGCATCTATTCTAAAAGAAAGTATAAAAAATACTGAAAATTAAAATTTTCTCCCGGTTATTCTCCATGGATTCCCCAAAGAATCAATTAAAACAGAGCAAACTACTTTATACTTCACCAGATTGCTTCACAGCTACATATAAAATGGTGCAAGCTTTTAAAGAGAGGGGTTTCATTTCTAGACACCGAATAGGTTCTATATGCACTCTTAAATGGCGCAGCATACAATCTTGTTTGGTTGAACAAACAAAACCAGTTACAAAAGATACTGACATAGGTAGCCATCTAATAAGCTCTGATATTAATCAATTTCTATGTGCATACAAAGTCTTATGCTGGAATGGTTCAGAAAAAAGGAAAAAAGAACAAAACTTAAAATTTTATGCTCCTCTGACATCCACAAATTTTGAACTTAAAAATAAAAATAAAGATCCTCTGACCTTTTATAGAACACAAGGCTCAGACAGGATAAGACAACTACATGAGAGGAAATCTAAGGGACCAATCTCGTCAAGGCATGTGGAATATAGTGACCAATAGGAGAATTGTAATTGAAGTCAATGGAAGTCAACTCCAATTATGCATTGAAGCTCTTTGGGTGTTACTTTTTCATCTTTGCCAGGATTCCTTTTGGAATCGAACATATATGCTCAAACAAAATGTAGTCACTTCCTATAAAATCAGAGTGATCAGGTGGAAGTTTAGCCCCTACATTTCAGGTTATTTCTCGATTTGAACAATCTAGGAATGGACCACCCCTAGAATGAGTACACTTTTGTGTTGCATGCTTGAACTCCAGCATCCCAGGATCCCAATATCTAGCACTTCTTTACAACGAACTCTATTCCAGCATGAGCTTGTAAAGTGCATTGTTGAACCTGGTAACATCATCAGATTTTTTCACAAATACAATTTTCCTGACCGTCCATACCCAAACTTTGCATCAAAATTTGCATCTCCCACAATCACAAATTCCATACATTAAATCCCTTTTAAAAGAAAGAAAAACATTTATAGCATCTCATGTAAATGAAACCATTATTCAAAAGTTAGTACAAAAATCATGTAATTAACATGCTTTCAAGAATATCATAAATTCTTCACATATATACCAGATCACCAAGATCATTAAATAAACTTAAGATTTTAGCATTTCACTTCACATTACAACCTGACACCCAGTACCCGGTATTCAGCTTTACCCACTTACTTTCCCAGACCTCGGTTATACCAGAACTCCATCATACTGAAATGCTTCATACTAGAACGCTTTCATACTGGACTGGAGCCTCCCATTTGAACTTGTATTACCTTTCACCTTTCACATGTTTCTAGTACCCAGTATCTGGTGCCCGAAACAATTACATTACGAAGTACTTTTATTACCAAAGATTTTCCTCTTTACTTCCAGTGATCTTCCAATCTGCTATCTCCTACCATAAGAGTTATTTTTCACTTGGGTCCCCAAGTATATTCAATCTTGGGGCATGTTGGGATACCACACAATAGATACCTTGGATGAAGTCTTTGAGTAAAAATCAATAATCTAGCAAGAAGTGATTTTAAGGAATGTAGATCTTGATCTTGAATTTGGATATGAAAGAATGCTTTAATTGGATCTTCAATGCTACATCAACACATTAGCTCAACAACATGCATGATGCACCATGCCTTTGACATGATGATATGACCATTGATTGCTACAATAAACTCTAATAATCTACCCTTGAATTCCTTTGAAATTCTCTTAAAATGCTCTCTTGATCATAAGTTTGCTATAATGCTTGAATACTTGAAAGCTTAGATCTTCTAGGGTGAAACTATGTGAAATAACCTTATATTTATACTTATATTAAGATTTAAACCCAAAATTCAAATAACACAAGGCGACATCGGATATAGGATTTGAAATTCTAAATCCTACGGAAACACACCCAAAGGGGTGTCCTAAGGAGGACCCATTACCATAGAGAATGGGTCCTACTATTTAACTAGGACCTATTTCGGGGAATGTGAAATAACATGCCAAAAACGGGTCTTAGGACCTAGTGAGGACCCATTTTTCGAGTGGAGAATGGGTCCTAGGTCACTATGATAGGACACAAACTTTTCCAAATTAAGTGTTATGTAATATTATTAATGAGTGTCGAGCTTTATCCGTCAAAAAATGTAATAAATAAGGCTTCGATTTGAATTTAAGGGGCCAATTAAGCTCAATTAACCTCAATTAATTAATTAAAGCCCTAGATTAGTGTGAAAGTGCAAAGATACACTTTACAACACCCTAAATAAGACATCATTAAGTCCATTTTATTTATTCATTCCCAAATTAAGGAAAAAAGAGTACTTTTTTCATTACTAGAAAAAAAAAAATTTATAATCTAACATTAATGTAATGAAAAATAAACTAAAATAAGTTAATTGTTTGAACTAAAAAATCTAATATATAAAAAGTATGTTGTACTCTACTTTTTTATGAATTGATACCTTATTAATTAGGTTTAAATTATAAATTATCTTAAAAATATATTTTTTTAGCTATAATCTATATCTTAATTGAAAATATAAATGATAATTGTGAAATATTAAAATAATGTATACTTTAAATTTATAACTAAATAAACATAATATTATTTGCACTTGTCATTAAGTAGTGTGTTATAATATTTCTTCAATTTAAAATTTTGTTTCAAACATACAATATAAATTAATTAGATTTCATCTTTAAAATTTTTATAAATCTGTTCAATAGTCATGTGTTAGGGGCATTCGTCAAAGTCATTCTGACCCAAATGCAACTCTAGGGGTTTGAATCTTGGTGGATTTTTTTATCATATATCATCATCTTCATTAGTTGTGCTCAACCAATTGAACTACAACATTTTTTATTGACATGATAATGTTAAGCCTATCTATTACATGATAATAACAAAGTTGAATGTAAGTATTTTTAGATTCAACTGTGTACATTTTTTATATCGACTTTCAAAAATCATTGAATATGATCCGAAAATTTGATAAAACAAATATATAAACAGATGAATCCAAAAGCAATTACAATCAGATTACTTAAGAAAACTCATACCTAATAACAAAGCTACTTTTGAAAACTTCTTATTAAGATAAATGAAAAACATTGTTTATTGAATGCTTTGTTTGATAGATACTGATTTCCCCGGGGAGCACCCAAAACCATCACCATCTTGGCAACCGGCATCAAGATGATTGCGAGGCATTCAGAGGAGCAATCAAGGTGTTAGGTGGGACAAGCAAGGATTTATCTTTGATCTCCAGGCTTCTTTTGACGAAGAATTTTGATCACATTTCCTCCCTTCTTACAGAAGGTACCCAAACTGAAGTTTCCTGCCAACCCAACTGACGTGACTTGCTCGATCACATTCATCAGGATCTCAAGACTTCCCTACGTTGTTTGGTGAGGTACAATGCCCTCAAGCTGACGTTGGGTACTTTTAATTTTATCTCTGACAATAATTATTAGAAATACTGACTCTTCAAATGAATTAATTAAGAATCAACTTAAGTATACGCGCCTCAAATTAGCCGGGCCGTCCTAGAAATATTTCATGGCATTTGTTTCTTTGTTCAGATAGAACAAATTTGCAGTCAATTCGGAAGGTTACGTAGAAGATGAAAAGACTTTCCCACATTTGGTACTGCATGGATTGATGAAACACTGTGGAATTTCATCTGTTACTTTCCAAAGAAGCGACAGACCCGGTTATGATATCGTCCCAGTGCTTTAAAATATTGAATTAAATTGCTGACTTTGGCATTGTTCACTGATCCAGTCGTAAGAAACGCCCGCTATTCTTTTGACTTTATAAAAGATGGAAACCAAAACGTAAAGAATTCCACATTTCTCATTACCGCCAGCGACTTCGACCAGGAAGGGGGTTCGGTACGTGGGATAAAATAAGACTATGCAGGCATTAGCCAGCCAGTGGGATTACAAAGTCAAGGAAGATTTTTTAATGTTCACGTTAAAGAACTAGAAATTGGACAGTGATAGGTTTGAAAATAAATTGTAAATTGATCTAGATGACTGATTTGTTTATATTTGTGAAATGGGAGGTTTTTTAATATGTATTATAATTGTTTACAATTAGTTTTGTTTACTCGAGCATCAGCATGAGATTAACATAAGTTCATTGTGAACAAAACCATAAAATTAATTACTAATTCTTTTTGAGCAATCACACTAGAAATAACCAAGAAATAACCAATGGAAGACCAAGAGTTACAACTTAGAAATCTACTTATTTAGAAACCACTTCCACATTTGAAGCCAACTATGGAAGACCAAGAGTCACAACTTAAAATTCTATCTTAGATGTCCCTTTGGGATTCGAACTTGGGTCTCCACGATTAAAATTCAATGCTTCAACCAAATTATGCTCAACCCTTTGGACTTGTGAAATGAGAGTTGTGTTTATGAAGGGTGAAATGTAAAATAATGGGAGTATGATATTATTATTGAAAAGGGAGAACATCCAAACTCATTAATCAACAAAAAAAGGAGAACATTCATGCTGAGAGCAACACACTACTTAAATACAGTCACAAATACTATTCATGTATAGAGAAACACAATTAAACAATTAAGAACCATGAACAACAACATTCATATGTGCCTTTAGAAAATGTTAAATATGAGGTGGTATATCACTAGTTCTTTCTATCATTTCTTTAGTTTTATAATAATTATCAATGAAAACTTATGATTTATGGTGTTCTTATAATCTAATATATGGTGTCATCTCCTTTAAAATGTGTGGAAGCATAAAGTCATGTTCCTCGTGTGGGTCATTTCACAAAAATGAGTGTTAGGAGACAAAATCACTTAAGACCTTCAAATGAAGGACCTTCATGTGAAGATACAATTGTTACTACACATCGATTGGATTCAAATGAATGTATCATCTTTTATTGAAAGTGACATGACCTTTGATCAAAGGTCATTTTTTTTGTTTAACAACAAAAATACCCAATATGTGAACATATTTTTCTTTTCCTTTTTACCTTTAAATGTAGCACTTGGTTTCACAACTTCAATGACAACATCAGTTCTCTAAGTACTTGAGAAGGATTTGGAAGCTAATGCCTTCTTTTGGTGGAATTTTTATTGCCATATTTTATAAGCATGTACTTTCCTACACTTGCCATGATTTGCTTAAGAATTTTAAGTATATTTTTGTCCAGATTGTGCCCTATTTTTATAATTTGGGTTACAACACAATAGTGTGTCTGAAAATTCAACATTATTGAGCTACCAAAATTAATATTTTTTAGCAATTTTTAAATATTCATAAATTGAAAAATCTATGTCATTTTCCATCTAGATTCAATTTTTATAGAATTAAATTTATATCATATTTTGATTTTTCAATCAATTTTTATTATTTTATTATTATTATTTTATAGAGTGATATTTAATCATAATGTAGAACTTTCACTAAAAATAAAATATTTCTATGATTTCTTGGAATGAGATTATCAACTCCAACTTTTAGTGCATAGATATTTTTTGTTGTTTTTTATTCAATATTTTATTTTTTATTAATTTTTGAATTGGTATTAACAAAAACATTATAACTATATTTTACCATAATGTGTTTCTCTTATTATACATATCAGAATACTTTTTTTATTAAAACAAGGACATCCTTGTAGAGTGCAATACATTTTTTGAGATTTTTTTAGCAAAAATCTATTATTTTTCCTAGGTTCAAATTAAGGTCATTATTTTTTTATAATCAACCTAACTTCGTTATAAAATATTTTAAAAATACAATATTGAGAAAAATGCATATAATACATTTTAGAAAGTTGGCACTAAGAGCTATACACATTCAAAATGGTGTCTTTGGATTACTTAATTTGATCCCCCAAAAAAGGAAAAGTAGAATTGATTTTTTGTTAGAATTTTCGTAGGAACATAGGAGAATTTAATGGGATTTTTCAATATAAGCCTACCTATGGGTTATATCTAAGGTGATTATATCTTACCCCTTCAATTGAACAACCTTAGATTGAACCCCATAGACTTAAACCATGTACATTTCTAAGAAATGTGATTTCATGAATAAAAAAATACTAAAAATTAGAACCCATTATTATTATTTATCCCTTTCTTATTCATTATATAAACAGTAGAAAAGTTATTATGTTGTATTTATCTTATTTAGTTAATTATTTTCTTTTTCACCCTTATATGTTCACTATATAAACTTTAGAAACTAAAATAAAATAGATAAAGTTTGAAATTCTAAAAATTTGCATTGTAATTAACACTAATTATAAAGTTACAACATTGCAATTTATTGAGGGCTCCATTTCATAAAGTAGTGAAAGGTGGGAGTGTCTTGTGTGCTTGAATTTTGCACTTCTTTTCCTTATGCATTTCAATCTATTTTTATGCACTCTTGGATGAATAAACAATGCCTATTTTAACACCATATAACTATTTTGAATGGACATGAAAGATTATAATCTATCTCAAAAGGAATGTATATCACAAGCTTACAATGGGACTTAAAACAAAACCTAAAGGTGATGTAGAAAAGATAAAATACTTTAACAAATGTGATGAAGCATTCGGTACTCTATGCATGTTTGTATCTACCGCACCAAATGGAGTGTGGACTACATTGGAAACACTCTTTTGTAAGAAGAATGAGTTAAGAGGTCATCAATTGGAGAATCAACTCATAAGTTTAAGTCCTACCAATTTTTATACTATATAAGACTTCTTCATAAATTTGAAATTCATTAGATTGCAATTAAAACAATGTAGAATTGAAAAGAAAGATGAGTAATTAATCTTGAGTATTCTTTCTAAGCTTGTTCCTAACTATTATGTATTTTTTTTACATTTTATGTTATTAAATATGCCCTAGGTTCCACCTATAGAATGCCTTCTCTAAATGAATTTGGTGTAAAATTCATTAAGGAGCAAGATAAGTTGGTTCAAATAGGTACAATTAAACCCTCTAAGTCACACGCCTTAGCTATAAATCAGGGTAAAAAAGAGAAAAGTCGAGAGAAAAAGAGAGATCAAAAACTTGTTTTAAATGTAGTTATTAAACCTTTTCATCAAAAGGTGGACAACCTAAGAAGGATAAGGTATAAAAGGCCTAGTCATAATGAAAATTAAGTGTTTAAAGAGAAAAATTGATCACCTTTCACATATTCTTGAAAAGGGGTAAACACACAAAAGTGGTTTATAATTTGAATAAGGAAGGAAAACTTGCAAAAAATGACCCCATGCCAAAAAAATTCATTCTTGGGGTTCGAATGAACTCATTGGTTCGAACAAACCAAAAGAGGGTTTGCTCAAACCTAGGTTCGAGAAAACCCATTTAATGCATCCCGCCAAAAAACACAAATGTAACCCCTTTTGAAAGGGGGTTCGAATGAACCCTAGTTCACTCAAACCCCATTTTCCCTGATTCCTACTCTTTGCCACCAAAAAAATTAGAACTTTTTCCCTTCGAAGCTCAGGTTGAGGATGAAAATGGAGGAGACTTCACAAACCCAAATGGAATTAGGTAGTCCTTGGAATGAGCTATCCAATGACTATAATTTTAATATTTTTTGGTTTTATTATCTATTTGTTTTTTTAGTTTTATTAAACATAGGTTTTCCACCGAAAATGAAGCTCTTTGTTCTACACATGTGGAAAAATAGAATATTATCAAAAAAAAATTGAAAAATATGAGTGCACTCTAGTTATCAAGTCCTTGATCCAACAAAAAAAAATGAATTTTGATACATACAAAAAGGTTACGATTATACGGCCCCATGTCCTGAATTGTAATTGGTTTGACTTTGAAACTTGATTAAGGAAAAATATTCAATAAAACACTATCTAACCAACTGGAAGCACTAGATATTAGAGTTACAAATCTAAATTCATTTTTTTTTAATAATTTATCCTTCATGGAAAAAAATTTTGTGCATTATACAATGAGTGTCACTCCTTAAAAATGTTGTTTTGAAAAAACTAGTTTAGAGGGAGATGGAAAAAGAGATGAAATATGATTCCAAATTTTTTGAAAAAAATATATTTAGAATCTACAGAGAAAATGTCACAAAAATCTAGTTTGCATCATCTTCAAATTCCTCATGGTTTAGCCGCTATAGGTGCCCGAAAGTGAAGATTTAGTTAGAAAAAATTATTTCAGTGTCCAGTTTGGCCAAAAATTATAAACCACTATTGTGGGATCACCCAAAGAATAACATTAAAGTGTTTGAATCATTCAAACAAGATTCATTAGAAGGCTCTTCTAAGGACACATAGAAAAGTAAGGGGAAAGGAAAGAGCAAGGCCCTAGTAGTTGTTGCTTCACAAACTAACACATAAATCATTGACTCGGGTGCTTCACACCACATGGGTTCATCTCGAGAAGAGTTCAACTCCTTGGAGCCATGTTCTATGGTTGCCATTATAATAATTGATGACACTCCTATAGATGTGCATAGGAGAGGGTCTTTGATGTGGGAAAAGGAATATTTTATAATGTTATTTATATGTTCCGTATTTTCAATTAATATCCTATTTTTTATTAGATCACTCACATAGGCTATGTCAAAGGAGTTGAGTTCACACCAGATTTAGTGGTAATTAGTGAAATGCATAATGGGTTTACAATTGTTGTGAGAAAATAAAATCATTAGTCTTGACTTTATTAATTTTCTCACCTTGTTCCTAACTCTCCTTTGACAACATTACTCACTCATTTAGTTGAGGTTGTTAGTGTGTGCAAGAGAAATTTCCTATTCTAAGAATGCAAAACACAAGGAATGCAAAACAAGAAATACACTACAACACCTAAACATTGGCCTAGTTGAATTCAAACAAAAGTAAAAGAAATGAAACTGTTTACCTTGCTTGAATTGTTCAGTTGGTTGGCCCTTTTTGATGCTTGATTTGTATGCTCCTTGCTTAGAAAAAGGGCTTAAATCCTAGTGCAAAATGAAGCTAAGATGATGAAGATTGCAATGGTGGATGTGGGTATTGGATTGGATGCAAAATGGTGGCTCTAAAGTAATTCAACAATGGAGTTATGCTAGGTTGTGTGAGAGTGCATGAAATTTTGTTAAGTGTTGGCTTGAATGAATGCTTTCTTGTGTGTTGCCAAAATGAGGGAAATTCCACTAATTTTAGGGGAAGTACCTCTAAACCAATGAAGGGTTGAGATGCATCCAAGGTGGAGGAGATCAATGGCTAGGGTGAGTTGAGAACTCACAAGCCATCTCATGCTGACATGTGTTAGATGAGGTGGAAAAGAGAGGATGAAGTGGAAGATGAGGTGGAGGTACTAGGATGTACCTTGGGAATGGACAAGATCTCCTCATAAATGAGGTCTTTGTCCACATGTACTTTGAGAGGACAAGTGAGGAATTAAAAATTCCTCACAAATCCTCATGGGGATGAGAGAAAGAATTAAAAATTCCTTAAAATGCATGGGAGGAATAAATTTGAATTTTAAATTCACATGGGGAAGAGGATGCCTTCTCCAAAAGGAGAAAGCATTTAATAATGGTTAACTAAGGACACATGTCATAAATGGCATGAGAATTAGGTTAGCCTAAATCAATGATTAAATTTGTGCAAATGTATGATTAGATGGGCTAATGAAGGATTAGAGGCAAGTGGAAAAGTATGGAGGATGTGACCCTAATGATGATTAGGGATATGCACACCCTAATCAAAAATTAATTAGATTAATCTCTAGATTAAAAGGGGATTATGGAGGATGTTAACATGAGGAGAGAGAAGAAGATGAATTAAAAATTGATTTAATTCATTTAGACAAAGTGACTAAATTAAATAAAATTAACCCTTTATTTAATTTAGAGAGGAATGAGGTAAGGTATTTGATTAATTAATTAAATACCTTAGGGGACATTAGGCTGAAATGGAATATTAATCAAATAATAACTTATTTAATTAATATGGCTTGAGGATGTAGGATAGAGGAATGTGAAGGTGAATTTGACCATATGGGAGTGGTCAAATTCAGGTGTCTACATTTTTCCCCTTTTCGAAATACTGTTAGAATAAAAATGTTTTGAATAAAAAGAAAGTGTTGATGACTTGATCGAAGAAAGGAATGTTAGACGATGCCCCAGTATCGCAAGAAAATGGATAGGAAGGAAGAATGGAAAAATATGATAGGGTATGACCCCTTGAGAGGGTGGATGGGGAAGAAAAGGGGCTCGGAGAGACTTCTCAATATGGAGAAATGGAGGATACCATGCGATAGAGCATGAAAAACCATGAAGAATAGCTTTTGAACAGAGGAAAATGGGCATACGGGGTGCAAATGGAAGCCCTCAAAAGAAATGTGTGCAAGAGAAATTCCCTATTCTAAGAATGCAAAACAAAAGGAATGCAAAACAAGAAATACACTACAACACCTCAAGATTGGCCTAGTTGAATTCAAAAAAAAGTACAAGAAATGAAACCTTCTCCTTGTTTGAATTGTTGAGTTGGTTGGCCATTTTTTATGCTTGCTTTGTATGCTCCTTGCCTAGAAAAATGGCTTAAATCCTAGTGCAAAATGAAGCTAAGATGATGGAGATTTCAATGATGGATGTGGTTATTGGATTGAATGCAAAATGATGGCTCTAAATTGTTGCAACAATGGAGATATGCTAGGTTGTGTGAGAGTGCATGAAATTTTGCTAAGTGTTGGCTTGAATTAATGCTTGCTTGTGTGTTTCCAAAATGAGGGCAATTCCACTATTTTTAGGGGAAGTTCCTCTAAACCAATGAAGGGTTGAGATGCATCCAAGGTGGAGGAGATCAAGGGCTAGGGTGAGTTGAGAACTCACAAGCCATCTCATGCTAACATGTGTCAGATGAGGTGGACAAGAGAGGATGAAGTGGAAGATGAGGTGGAGGTACTAGGATGTACCTTGGGAATGGACAAGATCTCCTCATAAAGGAGGTCTTTGTCCACATGTACTTTAAGAGGACAAGTGAGGAATTAAAAATTCCTCACAAATCCTCATGGGGATGAGAGAAGGAATTAAAAATTCCTTAAAATGCATGGGAGGAATAAATATGAATTTTAAATTCACATGAAGAAGAGGATGCCTTCTCCAAAAGGAGAAAGCATTTAATAATGGTTAACTAAGGACACATGCCATACATGGCATGAGAATTAGGTTAGCCTAAATCAATTATTAAGGTTGTACAAATACAGGATTAGATGGGCTAATGAAGGATTAGGGGCAAGTGGAAAATTATGGAGGATGTGACCCTAATGATGATTAGGGATGTGCACACTCTAATCACATATTAATTAGATTAATTTGGATTAAAAGGGGATTATGGAGGATGGTGACATGAGGAGAGAGAAGAAGATGAATTAAAAATTGATTTAATTCATTTAGATAGTGACTAAATTAAATCAATTAACCCTTTATTTAATTTAGAGAGGAATGAGGTAAGGTATTTGATTAATTAATTAAATACCTTAGGGGACATTAGGTTGAAATGGAATATCAATCAAATAGTAATTTATTTAATTAATATGGCTTAAGGATGCAGGATAGAGGAATGTGAAGGTGAATTTGACCATATGGGATTGGTCAAATTCAAGTGTCTATATTTTTCCCCTCTTCAAAATACTGTAGTGTTTCAAAGAAAAAGGAAGTGCAGATGACTCGATAGAAGAAAAGAATATTAGACAATGCCCCAGAATCACGGGAAAATTTATAGGAAGGAAGAATGGAGAAATATGATAGGGTATTCTCCCTCAAGAGGGTGGATGGGGAAGAAAAGGGGCCTCGGGAGACTTCTCGATATGGAGAAATGGAGGGGACCACACGATAGAGCACAAAAAACCTTGAAGACTGGCTTTTGAATGGAGGAAACTGGGCACACAAGGTGCAAATGGCATCCCTTGGAAGAAAAGGGGGAAATGAATTAAAAAAGGTTAATTAAAGGGTAAAAATTAAACCCAAAAACTAAAATGCTAAATAGGGTCAAAAATGAAAATTATGAATAGTAAATTTGAAATTTCACTATTCACCTAATTTTCATTTGCACACTTGTCATCGCACGATTGGACAAGAGAGAGAGAGAGAGTGATTGCTGACAAGATGCAACATGGAGGGTGATGATGAGATGATCCACCAAGGAGAGGAGGTGCGGGCCTTCTACTACGAGTGAGTTGTACCCCGCTAGGTAGGATTTGAATCCATACTTCTTGATTTGATTTGAATTTTAATACATATTTTAATTTTTGAGTGGGTAGCTAGGGAAGGGGCAAACGCGTATCTCATAGGGGTAGATACACTAGGAGAGGGGCAATTACAAAATCCCTCTCTGTGGAAAGGGAAAACTTGCATACGCAAGGGTGATTGGGTTAATAGGATAGGTGACTGCGAAATACATGTCAAGAAAAAGGGTGTATGTGAATTCGCCCAATAGGGAAACAAGCGGATGTGAATCCGTCCAAAAGGGAAATAGGCGAATGCGAATCTGCCCCTTGGGAAGAAAGGCGAATGCAAATTTTCCACTTGGGAAGAAAATACATAGGGGTGGGTGCGTAATCGCCCATGGGGGAAACGGGGTGAACATAATTTCACCTCTGGGGATAAAAAAAGGTGAATCTGTGCTCGGACAAGAAAGGGGTGGGTTTGTTTGAAGAACAAGTGAACCCATGGAAAGAAACCACAAGGGTGGATGCATGAGCTGGACAGGTGAACATGCTAGAAAAGGGAATAGGAAAATTCATCTTACATAGAGGCAAACTCGCCAAACTGGGGGTAGGGATCAAAAAGAAAGAAGATAGAAATAAAATGTTAGCAAGTCTAATAGAATGGTTGTCATGGATGCGGAGTTTTGAGACTCTAAGGATGTAGGAGAGACACTCAGTCATTCTGGAGGTGACTCTGGAGGCGATGACTGAGGAGGACCACGCAGCATTGGACAAGGCAGGACTACTCCACATGTTGGGGTATCCCAACATCTAGGGCGCACAGACCTCTATTGACAGCATTGACGGAGCGGTGGAGCTCTCAGACTTTGACATTCCATCTCTCGATAAGGGAGATGAGAGTGACCTTAGAGGACATATGGTTGATCC
>VDFB02012542.1:0-25554 GCA_007258455.2 Sequoia sempervirens
AAGTGTCAAGTGTAGGTGTTTGAAGTCTTGACAAGAAATCAGCCAATACATTAGCTCGGCCTGGCTTATCAATAACTGTGATATCAAATTATTGCAACAATAGGAGCCATCTTGCTAATCTACCAAATATGGCAGGCTTATTCATGAGGTACCTTATTGATGCATGATCTATATGAACAAATATTTGGTAACCTGTGACATAATGTTGAAACTTGTTCAGGGCATACACAACTGCTAGCAATTCTTTCTCTATGACAATATAGTTTAATTCAGGGCTTTGAATATTTTTTCTAATGAAATATATGGCATGCTCAATGGAATTATCTTTCTATCCTAAAAATTCCCCTATGGCATAATCAGAAGTATCTGTGTGTTTATGAAAGGGAAGAATCCACTTCGGTCCTTAAAGAATAGGTGGCTAAGTAATTAGGTTCTTAAGCTACAGGAAAGACTTGTCACATGCCTCAGTCCAAGTAAATTCAGAATCCTTAGTCAATAAGGCATATAGTGGACTAGCTATCTTGCTAAAATCTTTGATGAATCTTCTATAATATCCAGCATGTCCTAGGAAGCTTCTAACGTCCTTTTTTTCATAGGTGTTGGAAAAGTTAGAATAACTTATATTTTTGTAGGATCAACCTGGATTCCTACTTGAGAGACATGATGGCCTAAAACAATTCCCTCTTGCATCATTATAAAGCATTTCTCACTATTCAAAGACAAATTTTGCTCCTGACATCTTTTCAACACTTTCCAAATTGGCTAATGCTTTGTCATAAGTAACTCCATAAGTAGTGAAGTCATCCATGTAGATCTCCGTAGAATCATGATAAATGTCAGCAAAGAAACTTATCACTTCCCTTTGAAATGTTGCAGGTGCATTACACAGTCCAAAAGGTAAAAAAGAGTAGGCAAAAGTACCCCATGGATTGGTAAGAGTTGTTTTGTCTTGATCTTCAGGGGTGATTCTAATTTGATTATAGCCACTATATCCATCCAAAAAGGAGAAATACTTTTTTCTAGATAATGAGTCTAGTACTTGGTCAACAAATGGTAGTGGAAAGTGATCCTTTTTAGTTGCTATATTTAGCTCCCTGTAGTCTACACGAACTCTCAATTTTCCACCTTTTTTAGGGACAATCACCAATGGAGACACCCATTGACTGTCTGAAATTAGATAGATGAAACCAGCACCAAACAATTTCTGGAGCTTTGTTTTAACTATTTCCCTAAGTGTTGGATTTATCCTTCTTTGAGGCTGTCTAACAAGTGAACAATCTTCTTAATATAGATCCTATGAGTATAGAGTTGAGAATCAATTCCCTTCATATCTCCATAGTCCCATGCAAAAGCTCTATGTTGATTTTGCAACATGGTGACTAGGACAACTTTTTGAGATTGAGGCAACTTATTATTGATGTTCAAAGAGCGGCCTAAAGACACTTCTACTTGCTTGGTAAGATCATTGATGAAGGCTGTTGATAAAGGTGGTGTCTGTATTTCATGTGGAAGCAAGGTATGATAAAGTGCAGGAGATTTAGCTGACAGACTCTCAGAATTCATTTGTTGCAGGAAACACTGCTGAAGATAGCTATCTGTAGTAGATGGGCTACTCAGATCAGGGTTGGACTACAAAATGTGCAAAAATAGGTCATCCTCACTCTGAAGCTAGGAAAACAGATTAGTTTGTAGCATAATTAGTTGAGCCAATGAACTGACTTCTTCAGTTTCATCTCCCAAATCTAGCCAAATTGGTTGAGACAAGTCTGGCTGAGGCTGGGCAGGTGGATATAAAGCCAATTTCTTTCTTGACTAACCATCAAAAATTGTCATGTCTCCTGAATGACATCCTATAAAAGCATTAATTGTGGCTAACTATGGTCTTCCTAGGATGATAGGATATCCTCCCAAAGTGGCCTTAGTGGACAATATGGTAAAATCTGTTGGGTATTCCAAGACTCAAGGATGACAATAACATCTACCATTCCATTAGGTTTTACAGTGGAACTATCAACAAGCTGTAGGATGGTAGGTGTAGACTGAATGGTTAAGATATTCAAATACTCTATTGTATTCTTAGTCATTACATTGATGGTTGCACCAAGGACAATCAAAACATTCTTTACTATTTGGCCATTAATATTTATTTGCACCTCAAGACTCCTAGGGTCAGTATATTTTGGAATGACTACCTTCCCTAACATAATATCTGCCAACTATCCTAGAACATGGATAGTTTGGGGATCCTTTTTCTTTCTTTCCTAGTTTCTTTAACAGGCCTCCTTAATGGCTTTTCCATAAATTGGGACATCTTTAATGGCTTGAAAAAGGGAGTATTTGAATGTGTACATTCTTCAACTGATCCAAAATATCAAAGGTAGGATCTTTCATAGACTTTGATGTAGTAATTTGCAATCTCCGAGGAAGAGGTGGTTTGGCCTGATGCTGTAGGACAGACTCCTTAGAGACAGTATTTGATATAGGTATATGTTCTATAGGATCAATAGGTTGCTCAGAGGTAGAGTTTGAAATCTTTGTAATTACAGGGGGTTGTGGTTCAGGAAGTGTGGTTCCAGATCGGAGATGGATATCATGAATATTCAAGTCATAAGCTAGATACTGATTGACTTCTACAAAATACATAGGTTGTTGTTGCTATTGCTTATTATTAGGATTTGGCAATGGTTGAGCAGGCATAAGGGTTTGTTTCGGGGGGCCAGTATTTGCTGGAGGTGCTGCAGGAGGTGGCATGAGGGCCTGAGGTTGTGGCTGTTGAAGCTATAGGGAGGTAGGGGATTGGTTTTTCCATTGTTGTGGACATCTCCATTGAGGATTCTACTACTAGTTACCTTGGGGTGGAGTCCTTTGTTCTTGTGGATGCTTCCAACCTCCTTAAGGAGATTGCCATTGAGGACTCTAATAGTTAGGCCAATGTGATTGAGGAGTATTCCAAGGTGGTGATGGGCCATATGTGGGTTTCTTCTAGTTATTATAATTAGAATAAGGATTACCAAAAGTCCAAGGATCTTGAGGCATACCTTGTCTTTGAGCCCATGGTCACCTTTGTGCGGTGAAGAATACTTGGTCATCATCACTCTCTACCATTTTAAAGTTAGTAGGTAACTACTTAGCCTCTAGGTTAGCCACCATCTTGCATCTATAGTCATGTTTCTTTTGTCTGCAATGTGGACAAAACTCCGCCAAAATTTTTTTAGCTTCCTCATGTTTCTTCTGACCTTGCATAGTGTCCAACTGTGTAGCCATATTGTTTATGATATCCTGCTTGAAATCAGACATAAAATTTGTGATCTCCATCTGTGAAAATGAGTGAGGGTGTGGTTGTTTACAAGAACTAGGTCCACTTGATGGAGGGAACATAGGTCCTTCATTAGTTTGAAGGTGAGGATAGCCAAATGTATCAGGGGGTGCAATAGTAGGGAGGTTTTGTGACCTCATGGATGGGTAGAAGGCTACATTGGATTCAAAGTTATGAAGACATTCATTTAAAAACTTGTTCATTCTATCGTCATCTTCTCCAATGATGTCTACATCACAAGGACGACAATCATGAGGGGTTGGAGGAGCATGAGGTAACTCAAGATCATTAGGATCATAGTCGAAGGCACATTTGGACATTTTTACTAAGGATTTCAAGGAATTTCAAAACTTATTAAAGGAAAAAACCATGATGCAAGGAAATTAGATGCAAGAAAAAAAATTCTAGAAAGTATGACAAAGTACAGTAATAGAAAATAGAAGTACAGAAAATACCCATAAATTTCAAAAAATAACAGTGTAAAATATGCAATAGGACTAAGTCGCCAAGGGTGGTGATTTAGTCTTGCTGATGAATTTTTTGTGTTTTTTTAGAATTTCTAAATGCAATTACATAGCTTTCAAATGTAAAAATGAAACTATAATATGCAAATGCAGAGTTTTTATGTTTTGTGATGAAAAAATATGCAATAATGCAAGCTAAGTGATATTTCCACTAATGCAATGTTAAAACTATAGGATGCAATTTAATGAATGCGAGATGCAATGCAGATAAAACCTAGGATACACTTGTCAAATCATAAAGGAATATGTCCAAATGATAGGTTCACCAAAATGTAAACAATGCTTTGCTCCTCCTAGAGTTTTCACCTAAAAGGAGAAAGGGGATTGGATGGGGTCCCAAAATGCAAAGGTTTACACTCAAAGTCTATGTAAATGTGATGTATTATGCCTAATTTAAAATGTTCTAATGCTCTATTTTGAAATTGAAATGATCTAATGATGCAAAACATAGAAAATACAAAGTGCTGGAAAACATAATGTGATATGTATAAATGCCTAAAAATGCAACTAAATATTGAAATAATAGACCAGAATGAAAGAGGTACACTTGGAATCTGAAGCTTGATTTTGGAAGATTCTAGAATCTTGAAAAATTGGTTGAAAATGCTGATTGGGACACTTGTGCCATGTGGGGCGACTTAGTCCCAGTTTTGGGAAACTTGGTTAGAATGAGAACCTGCTAAATGGGTATCCAGAAATGTCAAAATCAATTTTTAGGCCTAAAAGTGGGACTAATATTCTACTAGTGGTGACTTAGTCCTCCTGCAAGTTTTGAGAAATTTGCAACAAAATATTCTAGCTTCAAGTCTACATTTTCTTTTTTGATACATGTCCACACTTGATTCTACAAAACATAGGCTATAAAGCCTCTCCAGGCTTGAACTAGGGTTGTGTTGACTTTATTGACTTTGTATACTTGTTGACCACCATTCACCACCTATTTTCTTGATAAATCTGCATACAAAAGTTTGCAAACACACATGTAAAAGGGGGAAAATGGTTGAGGGTTAGAGAATAGGGGTTTGCCTTGGTGAAACCCTACTTTGGTAATCAAGACCTAAATAATGAAAGGAAAAGTGTATGATAAATAGATAACATGAAAATTTCATAAACTTACCACACCATTTGATGCTCAAAATCTAAAGATATGCAATGAAGTGCTCTGATAAATTTCCTTGATAATGCTTGATATGCTTGAATGCTTTTGAATTAGCAGAGTGTATGAGGACATGTATGAGGGGAAAATCCCTTATTTATACCTGATTTTATTAAAATTTCCTAAAAGTAAAACATCACAGGCTGACCTCAAGGATTAGAGGACAAATTCCCACTAGAATTTTAAAATTATTTCAAGTTTTGTGCCAAAAAGGACTAAGTCACCCCTATTGACGACTTAGTCCCACTTAAGAAAATGAAGTGGCTATTAGGAATTATGGGGCATTAGAAGTGATCAACCATGAATATTCTCAAAAACACACTTGAAAACTGTTAGAAAGTACATAAGGGTCCAAATAAAGCATAAGAAAGGTGTAAATAGTGAAACTAAGCCTAGAAAAGTGTGAAACCTTGTAATAAGACTTTACAACACTTCAAAATAAGACTTAATAAGTGATGAAAAGGTGGTTTTTAGGTGAATTTTAATTAATAGAGTATAGAAAAGTGTAGAAATGTTTTACAACACTTCACAACACCTTAATAAGACACCATAATTTGAATTTTAAAGACCTAAAGCGAATGTTTAAGCCACATTACAACATTAAATCAAAGAAAAATCAAGTCAAATTCAATTAGAAAGACTCAAGTGAGCATAAAAATGTAAATTATACATTTTTTGGTGACACATTAAGGGGTCAAATAAAGCATAAGAAAGGTGTAAATAGTGACAGTAAGCCTAGAAAAGTGTGAAACCTTGTTACAAGACTTTACAACACTTCAAAATAGGACTTAACAAGTGATGAAAATGTGGTTTTTCTGGTGAATTGTAATGAATAGAGTCTAGAAAAGTGTAGAAATTTTTTACAACAATTCACAACAATCCATAATTTGAATTTTAAAAACCTAACGCGAATGTTTAAGCCACATTACAACATTAAATCAAAGCAAAATCAAGTCAAATTCCATTAGAAAGACTCAAGTGAGCATAAAAATGTCAACTATACATTTTTTGGTGACAAATTAAG
Organism: Sequoia sempervirens; assembly: GCA_007258455.2. Lineage (NCBI taxonomy): Eukaryota > Viridiplantae > Streptophyta > Pinopsida > Cupressales > Cupressaceae > Sequoia > Sequoia sempervirens. Next base: position 6,021 of record VDFB02012542.1, read on the forward strand.
CCCCCACTTTAGTGAGAGGATGAATTTGCTTCAAACTCTTGCTAAAGTAGCCCACATGTATATGGAGAGGGATCCTAATGTACTCACATTGGTAAGATGAAACAACAATAATAAAGAGGGATGATCAATGCCCCATGTTTAATATCTCATGGTAAACCAAACATAAGAACAAAGGAGCACATGTGATGAAGAAAAGGAATGAAATCTTCAATCATTTGTCCAGCTCATTGTGGATTAGATCTAAGATTGTTTTTTGAAGTAATAAATGTGAATTCACTATGAGGAGACAAAACTTATGGATGTTTGCCAGGTGAAAAGTCTCAAGTATACTCACTCTATGTACACTAGTTGGTATGCACTCACAAACATATAGGTGGCTATGGAGAAATTTGTGCCGCTGAGTGGGCTTCTCGCTCAACCATATCAAAGTTATACCTCATGATAACTTTAATAATGTTCCACAAAGACAATGTTGGTTTGTGCTTTGTGAGACAAGAAAGGCTTCGTATGCTTGGAACTTATGAACAAATGCAAGGGTACCATAGGCATGCAAGTTGTGTTATGCAAGGTGGTAAAAATGTAAAAGGTAAAATGCAAAAATGTAATGTAAATTGAAAAATATGTTCAAAGGAGTCTTGTTAAGTTCATGCAAGGTCTATCAAATAGGGAACATTATGTCCAATGTCTCCAAGAGAGGACCAATTAAATAATAGTATATTCACAACTTAGGGGATGTAGTGCATCACATCAAGCCAGTAAGAGGAATGCAATATGCTAAGATAGATCACACTTATGAAGGACATCATACCCAATGTCATCCACAAAGTGACAAGGCTATAGTAAGAACCAAAAATGCAAATAAAATTATGCCAATGTATGCCCCCCACTTTAAAGAAATTGCTACACATTGTTATGTGAGAAATTACTTTGAATTAGCAAAGGAAAAATGCAAAAATAAAACAAGACATGAGAGACAACTTGGAAAGCCCCTATGCTAAGTCATATGTTTCTAAGTTAGGCTGCTTCATGTAAATGAGAAAGAAAACAAAAGAAAGGGAGTTTCCCCCCATAAAGGAACACACCAAACACATAAGAGATCTATGGTTTTGGGGTCAATATGTTTGTTTTTGCAATGTTTTTTATTATAGATCTCAAAATTTCCACCATTCCCCAAAGCACATAGAACTGGAAGAATGAAACAAAGAGAGTGGAAACAAAAGAAAAATAAAGTTCGTTTTGGGTCAACATGGAAGAGGCATTGCAGTCTCAACGATTTGCACCATGCTCAAAAGGAAAATACAAGCAAAATGAAAAGTAAAAGGAAAAAAAAAAAGAAAAAGTTTTTTGGTCAAGATGAAAGAGACATTTTGCTCTCAATGCCTTGTGACATCCTCAAAAGGAAAAGCATAAGAAAAGATAAAGTAGAAAGGAAAAGGGACAATTTGGGTCAACATGGAAAAGAAATACAACATCTCAACACTTTGCATCATCCCCAAAATTTAAAAAAAAAACCAAAAAGAGGAAAAAGGACCATTTGGGTCATCATGGAAGAGACATAGGGTCTTTTAATGCTTTGTTTCATCCCCAAAAGGGAAACACAAAACAATCTATGACATATAGAGGAACATAGGTATAAATAGAGGAAGTGTACAAAGAGAGAGAGAGAGAACATCAAACACACATTATAGGGAAACACAATACACACATAAAATCAAATGAAAGTGTAAAAGGATCTACTAATGCAAATTTAAGTCAACCATTAACTGAGTTAGTGGCTTCACAACTTCAAGTGGGATAAACAAAAGGTGAATAATGTAGTTAAGAGACAAGAACCAATGCATTACTAGGATAATTCTAACAACCTCTTTACCCCCACCAAATGTGAGGCAAGGATGAGCCAAGAAAGGTGATGGAAGGGATCAACTAGTAGTGAGAATGAAAAATTCTATAACAATGACAAGATGAAAGGAGTTTTTTGCAAGGGATGATGGGAATGCAGTCAGTACTAGCGAAGTGATACTTGTTCAATATGTCATTCAATGTCCAACATTCTTTAGTGTGATGTCCAAGAACATGATGATATTTGCAAAATGGTATGTTAGAATCTTTTAGATGGATTACCTACCTATTCATAGGTGGTAAGAGTATAAGGCCCTTATTTAAAAGCAGTGGAAGTATCCTTTCACATTCAGGTGGAGGATGAGTTTCAAGAAACTTGAGCTTTTTCAACTTGTAATTTCATTTTAATTTGCTAGATTCTCCTTTTTCATGAATGGAAGGAGGAAGAGGACCCTTGGGGATCCTAGCATCCTTGTCATCAGAATTAGGTAATGGTCATTCACATGGAAGGAGAATGTTCAAATCATGAGGAGAATGAAAGATCACTATAGCATAATCTCGAAATCTCCAATATGAAAAAGGGAAATTAATGTTATGATGAGGATCTTGATAACCCAATCCTATTGTGTTATCTTCTTGTGGTTTTTGTTTGAAAATTTGGTGAATGTTATGTTTTTTTTTTGTATCACAACCTTGTTTACTTAAAATAGTAAAGCCCTTGTCATAGATTTCTTCAAGATTGATGGGAGTGTTTGTAACTTTGTTATCATAAAATTGACGAGGGTGTGGTTGTGTAGAGGAACTAGGTATAACTGATAGAGAGAAGATATATCCTTCATTATTTTTAGGGTGAATATAGTCAAATGTATTAGGGGGTGCAATAGTAGGGAGGTTTTGTGACCTCATGGATGGGTAAAATATTGCATTAGCTTCAAGGTTATTAAGACATTCATTTAAGAAATTGTTCGTGATATCATCATCTTTTCCAATGATGTCTACATCAGGAGGATGAAAATCATGAGGAGTTGGTGGAGCATGAGGAAGCTCAAGATCATTGGGATCACAATCAAAGGCACAATTGGACATGTCAACTAAGGATTTCAAGGAATTCTAAAACTTATTAAAGGAAAAATTGGACATGATGCAAGGAAATTAGATGCAAGAAACAAAATTTTGGAAAGTATGATAGAGTAAATTAATAGAAAATATAAGTATAGAAAATACCTAGAAATTACCTTAAAATATAGTGCAAAATATGCAAAAGGACTAAGTCGCCCAAGGTGGCAATTTAGTTCTATTGATTACTTTTTGTGTTTTTTTATAATTTTAAAATGAAATTATATCACTTTTAGATGCACAAATGGAACTACAGTATGTAAATTCAGATTTCTTGTGTTTTGTGATGCAAAAATGATGCAATAATGCAAGCTAAGTGAACTTTTGAGTAATACAATGTTAAAACCCTATGATGCAATTTAATCAATGTGAGATGTAATGGAAATGAAACCTAGGATGCAATTTTCAAATTAGAAAGGAATATGTTCAAATGATAGGCTCACTAAAATGTAAATAATGATTTTGGTTGTCCCTCACAATGTTTTGCTCCTCCTAGGGTTTTTAACCTACAAAGAGAAAGGGGATTGGATGGGATCCCAAAATGCAAAGATTTACACTCAAATTCTATGTAAATGAGATGTATTATGCATAATTAAGATATTCTAATTCTCTATTTTGAAATTTAAATGATCTAATGATGCGAAACTTAGAAAATACAAAGTGTTGGAAAACATAGTGTGATATGCAGAAATGCCTAAAAATACAACTAAATGATGAAATAACATAACAAAATGAAAGAGGTGCACCTAGAATTTAAAGCTTGATGTTGGAAGATTCTAGAATCCTTTAAAACTAGTTGAAAATGCTAATTGGGACACTTATGCCAGGTGGGGTGACTTAGTCCCAATTTCAAGAAACTTTCTAGAATGAGAACCTACTAAATGGGTATCTAGAAATGTCAAAATTAGGTTTCAATCCTATAAGTGGGAAAAATCCACCACTAGTAGCAACTTAGTCCTCTTGTAATTCTTGAGAAATTCAGCACAGAATATTGTAGCCTCATGTCTACAATTTTTTTTTGATAGGTGTTTGCACTTGATTCTTTAGAAAAAAGGGTAGAAAGCCTCTCCAAGCTTGAACTAGGATTGTGTTGGATTGATTGACTTTGTACACTTTTTTTACCACCTTTCAACATGTAATTTACTTATAAATCTGCATAAAAAAATTTGCAAACACACAAGCAAAAGGGGAAAAATGTTGAGGGTTATAGAATAGGGGTTTTCCTTGGTCAAACCCCTCTTAGGTAATAAAATCCTAAAAAATGAAATGAACAGAGTATGATAAATAGATAATATGAAAATTTCATAAACTTACCACACCATTGATGCTCAATATCTAGAGATATGCAATGAAGTGCTCCAATAGATTGACTTAATAAAGTTTGATTTGCTTGAATGCTTTATGAGTGACTTGATGAGTTCTTGGATGCTTGTGAATTAGGAGGGTGTATGAGGAGATTTAAAATGAGGGGAAAATTCATTATTTCTACATGATTTTATTAAAATTTCTTGAAATTAACACATCATAGGCTGACCTCAAGGGTTAGTGGACAAATTCCTGCTAGAATTTTAAAATTATTTTGAGTTTTGTGCCAAAAAGGACTAAGTCACCCCTATTGGTGACATAATGCCACTTAAGAAAATTAAGTGTGTCTCAGGAATTATGGGGCATTAAAATGTTTTCAACAAGAAGATTCTCAAAAACACACTTGAAAACAGCTAGAAAGTCCATTAAGGGGTCAAATAAAGTATAAGAAAGGTGTAAATAGTGAAATTAAGCCTAGAAAAGTGTGAAACCTTGTTACAAGACTTTACAACACTTCAAAATAGGACATAATAAGGATGAAAAGGTGGTTTTTAGGTGAATTGTAATGAATAGAGTCTAGAAAAGTGTAGAAATATTTTACAACACTTCACAACACCGTCAAAAGAAGCCATAATTTGAATTTTAAAGCCCTAATGTGAATGTTTAAGCCACATTACAACATTAAATAAAAAAAAATCAAGTCAAAGTCCATAAGAAATACTCAAGTGAGCATAAAAATTTTAACTATACATTTTTGGAAACACACTATTAAATATGAAAAATGGGTGCATGCAATGGATGGAGAAATATATACTGTTGAAAAGAATCAAACCTGGGAATTAGTGAAACTTCCACAAGGAAAAGAAGTGATTGGAGTGAAGTGGGTTTACAAAACCAAATTGAATTCAAATGGTGATGTGAAAAATTATAAAGCAAGGCTTGTAGCCAAAGGTTATTCACAACAACCCGGGATAAACTACAATGAGAAATTTGCACTAGTTGCACCTTTAGACATTGTGAGAACAATATTGGCCATAGCAGCTGAAAACAAGTGGGCAGTATATCAAATGGATATGAAATCAACTTTCTTAAATAACATTTTTGAGGAAAAGGTCTATGTGGACCAGCCACATAGGTATGAAATTTTGGGACATGAGAACAAGGCTTACGAACTCAAGAAGGCACTCTATGGCCTTAAACAAGCTCCAAGGGCATGCTATAGTAGAATTGATTCTTACCTTTTCAAAAATGGCTTCAATAGGTGAAGCAGTGAGCCTACATTGTATACCAAAATGAATGATCAAGGTGAGATTATAATTGTTTGTTTTTATGTTGATGACTTGCTATTCAAGGGTGATCTATCAATTGACATGTTCAAATCAGATATGGAGAAAAAAATTGAGATCAATGATTTAGGTTTAATGAAGTACTTTCTTGGGTTTGAGGTGAATCAAAATGAAAATGGTATATTCATCTCTCAAACAAAATATGGAAATTACATTTTGAAAAGGTTTAATATGATGAACTCCCCAACACATATTTTCACAGGTTTGAAATTGAGAAAAGATGACAAACGAGCAAATGTAAATCCAACTTTGTACCAAAAAAATTGTTAGAAGCCTTATGTACTTAATAGCCACAAGGCTAGACAAAATGTTTGCAGTTAGTCTCATTTCAAGGTTCATGGAGTCTCCAAAATTCTGGCATTGGCATGTAGTAAAGAGGATTTTGAAATATGTTAGTGGAACAATGAATTATGGAATTCTTTACTCAGAGACAAGTGATTTCAAGCTGATAGGATACACTGACAATGATTGTGTAACAATTATAGATAATAGGAAGATCACTTCCAGTTATGTAGTAGCAATAGGATTAGCATGTCAAGTGGTTTGGATGAGAAGAATGTTGAAAGATTTGAAGCATGAACACAAAGGGGAAACAAAGATATATTGTGATAACAACTTAGTCATAGCATTGCCAAAGAAGCAAGCATATAGAGACAAGATATCATTTCATTAGGGAGTTGATTAACAATGCAAAAATCTATTTGGAACATTGCAAGTTAGAAGATCAATTTGTGGACATATTCACAAAACCATAAGGAAAGGAAAGTTTTTTGCGTCAACAAAAAAATTTGGGTATCATTGATGGAAATTGTGATTAAGGGAGAGTGTTGGAGTTAATCTCCAATTGCCTAATTTAATTCTCTATATACTTTTCTATTTTCTTTCTATTCAATCTCTCCTACAGCTTGTACGTGCCTTCCTACTCACTATAAAATAGGAGAGATTTTGGTAAAGAAAACTATATATAATCTTCATTGTAGATCTTCACATAATGGCATATTTAATATTTTGGTTTTTTGTTGTTGTCCCAAATTTTCTGAGCATACGAATAGAGGGAAGGCCATATAAAATATATAAAAAATGAAAAAAAGAGTCTATACATATACAACAGGGGAAGTTTCAGAAGGACAACATATGTAAGAAACTAGAGTAGACTAATAGCCAGACAATGGAAATGTTTTGTGGGGTTTTAATGAAAGAGCAATAGTTTTGTTTTATAGATCAGACTTGTATGGTTTTTAATATATATGAATGAATGAATATATGCAATATTGAAAGAAAGTTAATTTTAATCTTTGTTTTAATCTTGGCTAAGTGGCGGAAACTCAGGGTTTGAAATGTGACTGGCCTCCATGTGGTCCTAAGGTATTCCAAAAACTTAATCAAAAATGTATTTTTATAGAAAACCATGGCTTGACAAGTTGCAGGGGGTAATGAAGCTCCATTGGCCACTTCCAATTGTTCAGGTTGTTCTTCCTCTTGCTGTAGGATGAATTCATATTGTTGTGCAGGAGGAGATTGTACTTCCTCAGAAATTTGCCTAGCTGCCTCAGCCAAGTCATCAAGACTTGGCATTCCCCTTTCATTACTATCATATTGTTCTTCATCGACTTCCATTGGTTCATTTTGTATTTCCTTAGGAACAATAGGTGGGCTATGTGAAACATTCTCAGGTACATTCTGAGAATCATCATGGTTGTATTCTTCAGATTCCTCTGAAATTATTATAACTTCAGGTTGAGAAGACGTTTAGGTGACTTTCCATTATTTCCTTGATGAGGCTCTTTTTGGCAATGTGGCAGCTGTAGGAGGCATTCTCATGGCTTTCCTCTTTCTGACTTTCCTAGAGGGTTCAGACTCAACAAAATAGGATGATAGAGAAACTGTAGTGGCAACAAGTGTTTTAGGAAAGGGACACTGATGACTTTGAGCATGAGGGTCAGACTCTGGGGTTTGTTCTACCCTAGATGACTCTCCTACCTTCATTTTTCTTTTTTCTCTTCTACTAGCAGACCTGGTTTGTACTCTGGTAGAGGGTTCTAGTGTGGAGGCCGCAGGAATAGATGTTGTAGGGGCAGGTGCTGTAGGGATAGCTCTAGGCAGCTGTGGAAGTTGCAAACCATTTTGGTTAACAAAGTATTGCCAAGAAAGGGGAGAGACATCCCTTAGGGATTTGTCAATCAATAGTTTTATGATGGCATGATGGGCAATACAGTTGTCCCTTCATCTCTAGGTGTCATGGGCACTTTGCTTTAAAAGATTTATTAAAAAATTTGGGACATTAACAGCTAACCCATGCCTCATATGGCTCAATAACTTAAAATGGTAAGAATGTAAATAGGAGAAGCTTCCCTCATAGGTTAAATACCTGATTATGAATGCAGCATACTTCAAACATGGAAAGGGTAGTGACATTCAATTGTAGCCTTGTTTACAGACCTCCAAAGGTCCATCAGTTGGTACTGTAAATTTTTTCCTAGTAGAAATAACATTTGAAGAGAAATTTTCCCCTGCTACAGGAAGCCTTGTTACTTCAGCAATTCATTCTTCTATTACAACCACTGTCAAACCCCATACTAAAGCTTCCCCTTCTGAAAGAGTTCTTAAAAATTCACCAGTAGCTTCCTCATTGAAAGAATCTAACCTCAGAAAATATTTTAGCCAACCACAATTATTAAATTTCTGCACTGTTTGAGGATTATGTGTTAAGAGCTCATGAGCTACAGGCTCATGTCTTACCAATTGACCATCCATATTTGCAAATTACCTCTGCTAAGTTCTACTTCTTTTTGCTTCTTTCAGTTATGCCATCACTTTCTCTTCTTTTCCAAGAATGACTTGAAAGATAATTGCATGTAATGATTATTAAGAACTACTCATATCAAACAGTTAATGTTATTTACATAAAACACGTAGCCATATTTGGAAAGTACAAGAAGAATAAAATTATCTTATTAGTTGTGATAGCGACATAAGAAAAGGTTTGAAATGGATTTTCCCTCCCCCTACTTAAAAGTTGACATGTGTCCACACATGGGTGAAAGAATAGGTGAAGCATGGGCGATAAAGACTGATATGCACATAGTAGTTGTTGAATAAATGAAATAAATAAATAATTTGATTAAGAGAAGATATCACGTACCTTTCAATTAATGCTCGTACATGTTGGAAAAATCATAGCACACCATGAAATGATGACTGGAATAGAAACCATGAATGAAGTGGTACGACAAGATGGATGACATGGAAGAAAAGATAATGAATGGTGGTGATGGATGGAAAATGGAGAATGTGGCATCCTTGAAAAGGAAACCTTTATTATGTGCATGCAACATGGAATTTAAAGAGATGCTGCAGGAGAAAGACCGAAGTCTTTCGTTGTAAGAAGATCAGTGGCTGTATTTGAAACAAACTAATGCAGAAACTCATCTTTAGATGCTAGCTTATGATACAACCAAAGACGATGCCCATTAACTAGTAGCTTGAATCGAATTGGATCTATTGTAGCCAACTGCACTTAGAAACCATTATCAAATACATGTTCTATTTCATAAGGACCAAGCCAACGCGTGTTTAGTGTACCTTGACTTTCTTTGTATTTGAAGTCATAGAGCAGCGCCTAGTCACTGGTAGAGAATTGCTTAGTTCAAATATGATTGTCATGCCATTTCTTTCTTTGTTGTTGGATAGCTTTAGTATGCTATAGGGCATCTTTCCTCATCTCATCCAATGCATTTAGCTATAGGAGGCATTCCTTTTGAGCCTTAGAGATATCAATGCTAAGTTGGAGAGTAGTTCTTAAGGTCTTATGCTCAAATTCAATTAGCAACATGGCAGTATTACCATAGAGTAACTCAAAAGGAGTAAACCCTGTAGTTGTTTTCCATGTTGTCCTATAGGCCTAGACTACTTTAGGAAGACAGCTGCTCCAATCCTTCTTGTGTAATTGAACTGTCTTTCTAAGGATTTCCTGAATTTCTCTGTTGGTAACCTCTGTCTGACCATTGGCTTGAGGGTGATAGGGGCTAGAACTTATGTGCCTGATCTTGTAATCATTTATCAATGCAGTGATTAAGTTGGATGTAAACTGAGCTCCCTAATCAGTAACAAGTTCCCTTAGGACTCCAAACCTTGTAAAAATCTTCTCATACAGGAACTCAACAACTTTATTGTCACAGGCACGTGTCATGTCTTTCACTTCCACCCACTTGGTTACATAATCAGTAAACACCATAATATATGATTTCCCATTGGATGGAGGATCAATAGGCCCAACAAAATCCATGCCCCATTTTTCAAACAAAATAACTACCACTTGTGGATGTAGGGGCATTTCATCAGACCTTGTTGGTCTCCCCATACATTGACGTCTATCACATTTCTTGGTGTAGGTTGCTGCATATTTGTGTAGTGTAGGCCAATAGTATCCTATATTAAGCACTTACATAGTTGTTATCTTAGCTGCAAAGTGCTCGCCACATGGCTCATCATGACAGGTGTGCAAAATGTCATAGGTTTCATCTTCCCTCACACATCTTCTCATGACTTGGTCAGGTCTTGTATAAAATAAACAATCTGCAATTCATGAAAGGTTGAAACTTTTCTCAACTAACAATTTCCTTTCCTTTCATGAGAAGTGTTGTAGAATTTTGTTTTCTACTAAATAATTTGCAATATCTACATACCATGGATTTTTAGCAGCAATAGAAAACAAATGTTTATCAGAGAAGCTATCATCAATTACCTTAGGAGTGTCAAGTGTAGGTGTTTGAAGTCTTGACAAGAAATCAGCCAATACATTAGCTCGGCCTGACTTATCAATAACTGTGATATCAAATTCTTGCAACAATAGGAGCCATCTTGCTAATCTACCAAATATGGCAGGCTTATTCATGAGGTACCTTATTGATGCATGATCTATATGAACAAATATTTGGTAACCTGTGACATAATGTTGAAACTTGTTCAGGGCATACACAACTGCTAGCAATTATTTCTCTGTGACAATATAGTTTAATTCAGGGCTTTGAATATTTTTGCTAATGAAATATATGACATGCTCAATGGAATTATCTTTCTATCCTAAAAATTCACCTATGGCATAATCAAAAGTATCTGTGTGTTTATGAAAGGGAAGAATCCACTTCGGTCCTTAAAGAATAGGTGGCTGAGTAATTAGGTTCTTAAGCTACAGGAAAGACTTGTCACATGCCTCAGTCCAAGTAAATTCAGAATCCTTAGTCAATAAGGCATATAGTGGACTAGCTATCTTGCTAAAATCTTTGATGAATCTTCTATAATATCCAGCATGTTCTAGGAAGCTTCTAACGTCCTTTTTTTCATAGGTGTTGGAAAAGTTAGAATAACTTATATTTTTGTAGGATCAACCTGGATTCCTACTTGAGAGACATGATGGCCTAAAACAATTCCCTCTTGCATCATTATAAAGCATTTCTCACTATTCAAAGACAAATTTTTCTCCTGACATCTTTTCAACACTTTTCAAATTGGCTAATGCTTTGTCATAAGTAACTCCATAAGTAGTGAAGTCATCCATGTAGATCTCCATAGAATCATGATAAATGTCAACAAAAAAACTTATCACTTCCATTTGAAATGTTGCAGGTGCATTACTCAGTCCAAAAGGTAAAACAGAGTAGGCAAAAGTACCCCATGGATTGGTAAGAGTTGTTTTGTCTTGATCTTCAGGGGTGATTCTAATTTGATTATAGCCACTATATCCATCCAAAAAGGAGAAATACTTTTTTCCAGATAATGAGTCTAGTACTTGGTCAACAAATGGTAGTGGAAAGTGATCCTTTTTAGTTGCTATATTTAGCTCCCTGTAGTCTACACAAACTCTCAATTTTCCACCTTTTTTAGGGACAATCACCAATGGAGACACCCATTGACTGTCTGAAATTGGATAGATGAAACCATCACCAAACAATTTTTGGAGCTTTGTTTTAACTATTTCCCTAAGTGTTGGATTTATCCTTCTTTGAGGCTGTCTAACAAGTGAACAATCTTCTTAATATAGATCCTATGAGTATAGAGTTGAGGATCAATTCCCTTCATATCTCCATAGTCCCATGCAAAAGCTCTGTGTTGATTTTGCAACATGGTGACTAGGACAGCTTTTTGAGATTGAGGTAACTTATTATTGATGTTCAGAGAGCGGCCTGAAGACACTTCTACTTGCTTGGTAAGATCATTGATGAAGGCTGTTGATAAAGGTGGTGTCTGTATTTCATGTGGAAGCAAGGTATGATAAAGTGCAGGAGATTTAGCTGACAGACTCTCAAAATTCATTTGTTGCAGGAAACACTGCTAAAGATAGCTATCTGTAGCAGATGGGCTACTCGGATAAGGGTTGGACTACAAAATGTGAAAAAATAGGTCATCCTCACTCTGAAGCTAGGAAAACAGATTAGTTTGTAGCATAATTAGTTGAGCCAATGAACTGACTTCTTCAGTTTCATCTCCCAAATCTAGCCAAATTGGTTGAGACAAGTCTGGCTAAGGCTGGGCAGGTGGATATAAAGGCAATTTCTTTCTTGACTAACCATCAGAAATTGTCATGTCTCCTGAATGAAATCCTATAAAAGCATTAATTGTGGCTAACTATGGTCTTCCTAGGATGATAGGATATCCTCCCAAAGTGGCCTTAGTGGACAATATGGTAAAATGTGTTGGGTATTCCAAGACTCAAGGATGACAATAACATCTACCATTCCATTAGGTTTTACAGTGGAACTATCGACAAGCTATAGGATGGTAGGTGTAGACTGAATGGTTAAGATATTCAAATACTCCATTGTATTCTTAGTCATTACATTGATGGTTGCACCAAGGACAATCAAAACATTCTTTACTATTTGGCCATTAATATTTATTTGGACCTCAAGACTCCTAGGGTCAGTATATTTTGGAATGACTACCTTCCCTAACATAATATCTGCCAACTATCCTAGAACATGGATAGTTTGGGGATCCTTTTTCCTTCTTTCCTGGTTTCTTTAACAGGCCTCCTTAATGGCTTTTCCATAAATTGGGACATCTTTAATGGCTTGAAAAAGGGAGTATTTGAATGTGTACATTCTTCAACTGATCCAAAATATCAAAGGTAGGATGTTCCATAGACTTTGATGTAGTAATTTGCAATCTCCGAGGAAAAGGTGGTTTGGCCTGATGCTGCAGGACAGACTCCTTAGAGACAGTATTTGATATAGGTATATGTTCTACAGGATCAATAGGTTGCTCAGAGGTAGAGTTTGAAATCTTTGTAATTACAGGGGGTTGTGGTTCAGGAAGTGTGGTTCCAGATCGGAGATGGATATCATGAATATTCAAGTCATAAGCTAGATACTGATTGACTTCTACAAAATACATAGGTTGTTGTTGCTATTGCTTATTATTAGGATTTGGCAATGGTTGAGCAGGCATAAGGGTTTGTTTTGGGGGGCTAGTATTTGCTGGAGGTGTTGCAGGAGGTGGCATGAGGGCCTGAGGTTGTGGCTGTTGAAGCTATAGGGAGGTAGGGGATTGGTTTTTCCATTGTTGTGGACGTCTCCATTGAGGATTCTGCTACTAGTTACCTTGGGGTGGAGTCCTTTGTTCTTGTGGCTGCTTCCAACCTCCTTAAGGAGATTGCCATTGAGGACTCTAATAGTTAGGCCAATGTGATTGAGGAGTATTCCAAGGTGGTGATGGGCCATATGTGGGTTTCTACTAGTTATTATAATTAGAATAAGGATTACCAAAAGTCCAAGGATCTTGAGGCATACCTTGTCTTTGAGCCCATGGTCACCTTTGTGCGGCAAAGAATACTTGGTCATCATCACTCTCTACCATTTTAAAGTTAGTAGGTAACTACTTAGCCTCTAGGTTAGCCACCATCTTGCATCTGTAGTCATGTTTCTTTTGTCTACAATGTGGACAAAACTCTGCCAAAATTGTTTTAGCTTCCTCATGTTTCTTCTGACCTTGCATAGTGTCCAACTGTGTAGCCATATTGTTTATGATATCCTGCTTGAAATCAGACATAAAATTTGTGATCTCCATCTATGTAAATCCACTAGTAGAGGACTTTCCCACTATGGCTTGATGACCTCTACCCTTCTTAACAATTGCTCGAGAGTAGTTGAGACATATCCTCTTGATATCATCCTAAGGCAGTTGAGTTATATCACCTCCTCCCATTAGGTCAAGGGAATCTATACAAGTATCACTGATTCCCCTTAGAAAAAGTAGTTTTTGAGATTCTTCATTGAGAGTATGGTCTGAACTCTTTTTCAGGGAAAACAAGAATCTTGAGATATAGTCTTCCAGGTTTTCATCCTCCTTTTGTTAAATTTTGCATATATCATCTCCCTTACTACCACTCTTACAATATTTATTGTATTTCTCAAGAAATTTTGTTTGCATGACTACCCAACTATCGACAACACCCCTTCCAAAACTCATAAACCATCTAAGAGCTCCTTCCTTCAAAGTAGAAAGAAACAACTTCAGCCTGTGAGCATTTGAAGTGTAATCATAACTGTGACAGAGGATGTCAAACTCAAACAAGAAAGTGTCTGGGTCCTCTATAACTAGTCCATAGAACTTGGGAAGTAATGAAGGAATATTTTAAGGTTATCATTATCTTGTTGAGCAATGATGGGGAACTCAAAAGCAGGAGGTTTATTAGGTGGATTTCGTGCCATATTTGCTTGATGGAGTATCAGAGCAAATGGATTTTCTTCTGGTTCTTCATCAACTAGGCCAAATGGCAATTCAACAAACATGTTTTCAACAAATGGATTGATATCTTGGTCTCCTTCTTCCTCAAATAGATTATAAGCTAGTTCAGGATTGTTATCAATGAATGGAAGGTCAGGGAGGAATTTTCCTAGACTGTCTCTTCTTCTATGCATAAAATAGAATGAATGGTGAATTGAAGGAATTTTGAAAATGCTTGAATAACAGACTAAACTACTACTAACAATGACTTTTGACAGGTTCTTAGCTTGACACCATCCCCGGAAATGGTGCCAAAAATGGTCGTGCCCACCAAAGGATATAAAATTCATGGCAAATCCTAACCTAGGAATTAGAAATTCCAACAAGTGACTAACATCTTCTTATGGTTGTTTATTTACTTTGTCAAACTAGGGAACATATACTTGAAATGGAGCAGCATTGTATGTGCACTAAGAACCGGTTTCAGTCACGATTTACTAGAAATAAATACGTGAAAGGAATTCCATGTATTCTATAGGAATGTAATGCGAAACCTTCTAAACTTAATCAAAGCAGAAACCATAATAACTACAATGAGAAACAAACTATGAACTGGCCTTATGCTATAGGAACAAACACATGGATGGATTCCCAATGCTAGAGGAACAATATAAGACTGAGTTTGCACTGAAAATTTAGAAACAAAATATAACTTATGATCAACATAAAATAAATGACTAACTAACTAACTACAGATACTTACTAAGTGGGCCCCCTTAGCAAGCATCAACTAATTATGCCAGAATTGGACTTAGAACTTCATCAGCTTTTATTCATAACTCAGAATGATATACATTGTTTGCTCATCTGAAAGCTAACACAAAAATCTATCTCTTATCATAATACTAACTCTTACATGCTATGCTTGCTCACTCATGCAGGAGGAACACTTATTTAAACCAGAAAACAACTAACTACCTAACTCAACAGAGAAAGAAGTGGACATAAATAAATCATAAAACTGAGGAACAGACTTCTCATAAATGAAAACATATCCATTCAACATGATCCATAGAATTTAGCATTCCACTCTTTCTAGATTAATGATCATTTAAGTTTCTTCCCAACGACCTAGACATAGAGTCTTCAGTGGAACAACTTCCTCGACCTCGTGCAAAAAGTGGACTTTTCTGCAGGGCCAAGATCCACTACGCTTGACTTGTTCATGCTCCCTTCAACAACCTACGATGCACAAGGAAACAGAGGCAAAAGAAAGCATGCATGGAAAACAACACGATCCATTCATTAATCACATATTAAATCTATCCCATTATTCAAAAACCATATGCATTATACTAGTCATTTGGAAGGTCAAACAGGGTAATTAATAAGACACATCGAGATGTTAGGTAGTAGGAATATAGGAATGTATTGCTACGGGATACTACCCAATTTCAGATGAAAAGTCTTTAATCACATAGTTAAAACATCAATTAGAAATAAAAGTAGAGATATTAAAAATACATCATGATACTCAAATTATGAACGTATCTTGAGCTCATCAAGTGGTATGATGAAATTTTCTACTATCTATTGAACAACAAGTGCCCATCTCAGCTACAAGGAGTACAAAAGTGTGCTCTAAGACTAAAGAGAAATAGCTACATTCTACAAGTATCTATCTTGCACAAGAGAAATAAGAAGGGGATCTATCTTAAATGCTTTGGAAAGGAAGTAGTTAGAGTACTAAAATATTTTCATGAAAAATTTGGCACTGGCCATAGATCCGGCCCTTCAACTACCCACCAGATTCAGTGGGTTGGGTACTACTAGCTGATGGTGTTTAAGGATGTGCATGATCATGTCAAAACCTATCATATTTTTTATAGCATTTCCACTAGGGAGAGGAACATTGTTGTCCCATTACAACCAGTCTTGGAGGTAAAGTTGTTCACTTAGTCTGGACTCAACTTCATTGGTCCAATAAGCCCACCATCCTTTGCAAGCCATAGGTACATTCTAACCACTTTCAGTTACTGCACTAGATGGAAAGAAGCAATAGCATGTAGGTAATGCACTACTGAAGTTCTTATTAATTTCTTAGAAATCTTTACATTGAATCACTTTGGTTTCCTATTTTCCCTTGTGTATGATAATGGCCCTACCTTCTTGTTCCTTAGTTTTGCTAGTTGGGATTTTGATATAGGATTGAGCTTAAATTTTCTTCTAATAATTACCCTCAGGGAAATGGCCTAGCTGAGTTAACAAACAAAAATTTGATAACTATTTGACAAGAATCCCAAAGACTAGCACACCCAACTGCATTTTTCCCTTTGGAAAAATCAAGCATGCCATAAGGCTACTTATGGTGATTCCCCATTCCATCTCGTCTATGGCCTGGAGCCCATATTGCTCATCCATCTCAAGATCCTCATGCTCTAGCTTCATAACACATACTATGAGGAAGGAGACCATCAAGAATCTTGTTTAGCCAAGTTGTTACATTTAGAAGAATTATGTGACAGAGAAATTGAAAATTTCACAAAAAACCAAGGCAGTGTAAAAATATGGTTCAATCATCGAACCAAAGTAAAAGACATTAAGATAGCTAATTTAGTCCTCTAATAGGACAAAGGGCCCTAAAAAGAAATAGGGACATGAAAAAATCGACAAGCTCTAGCTATGCCCCTTTTAGATTTCAAAATTTTTAGGAGATATTGCCTTTCACATCAAGACACTCACCAGAGAGGATGTCTTGTTGCCTATCAATAGAAAGTACCTCAAAGATTATTTCCTTGCCTGATTTGTTTGAGCTCATCCTTTCTATATAGGTATACATAGTTTAGTCTAGGTTCTTTTTCTTTGTTGCTTCACTTTCACCTGTCTTTTGCTTGCTTTCCTAGCTCTTGTTTATTTGAGGGTGTCTCCTTTGTTCTCAATGTGGTGGCCTTGCTTGGCCTATTAGAAAGCCTATTTTTTTGTCTGCTCCTATTTGTTCTTCAGAAAAGTCATCATCCAAGACTATTGATATCTAACCGCTCCTGTGAAGCAAGTTTCCTTGATCTCTAACTCTATGTAGGACATAACCCTTGTTTGAATATTCTAACACTTATCTCAAATCACACACAAAGACACACTTTAAATGTTTTTGAATGGTTGTATGATGGTCATTATGAGGATTGGGCAAGTGATAAAATCCTATGTCTACTCTAGTGACCACTATGATTCCAAACCCACAATAAGCTTTGGCGCTTACATAATTGAGCAAAAGGAAAGTGTACCAAATGAAAATATTCAAGAAAAGAAAAGAAAGAAAGTGTTAAAACAAGCAATTGTGTGGGTGTGTGAGAAAATCCATTTGGGCTATGGATGCCCGGCTAGAAGAAATGTTCATTGGGTCACAACAACAACTCTTTTGAGGCTATCGATTCCTCACAAGTAGTGAAGTAATGTCCAGGATACCTTTGGGGTTAAACAACTTATGTAGCTTGCCTTGACTGATTAACAACTATTTATTATGGTCTCCGAAGGAAGGGAATGAACTCACCTTGCACACACTTTAGGAATATCCTAGGATTCAATTCAACTAAGGATTCCATCTTGCTTTAAGTCCCTAGTTTGCTTATGGAAATTGGATTTTGGTCTTTGAAACTAAAGATTCCAAGTTATGGATGAATCCTTACCCTTATAATTCTTAGGAGAATTTTCCTATTAGATTAACCATTTGTTTTTCCTATAACATAAACACCCCATTCACAATGGGAAACCCCTCTCCTTTTTCCTTCACTAGGTCACTTTTGGCCTTTAGCTTGTCTTGTGTGCCCCTAATTTTGAGCTTAAAATGGTTAGGAGCCCTAAAGTCATCATTCTCAATTGGTGAAAATTCACCCCCTAAATTTTCTAAGACTTTGACCCTTGCAAGAATTCCCATGTAGGTTTCCCTTGGTTTGTTGCTCTGGCATCCTCCAAGTCTTGTAGGTATGTAGTTGCAGGCTTCCCTTTGTGCAACATTGTCAGCCTTTCCCTATTCAAACTATGGCTAATCTAGGACATCCACTTGCATGGTGGGTACCATAATCTTCTCTATTGTCATATCCTTTTCATTCGCCAATGAAAAATCCTTGGGGTCATCTTGCATTGTGTGTCCAGTGCTACCTACCACTGGTTCATTGAGTCTTGTGCCCAACAACTCTTCCAACCATTACACCTACATTTATTATTAGTCATTAATGAAGTTTTTTCCATAAATAGGTGCTCTAACCTATCATTTTCACATTCGTTGAGTTCAAATTTTTTAAAGAGAAACAACGAACATAGCTCGTGTGCCCACACAAACTCCTAGAGGATCAACATGATTATCATCAGCATCTCATTTCTTCTCTAGGTAAGTTTTCCTCTAGCCACTTGGAATGCATCATTTTTTGTAGCTAGGGCTTGTAAAACAATAATTGAACTCTCAAAAGGAATGACTAAGCAATCAAACACCTTCATCAGAGTCCACCCAATGTGAACTCCCTCAAAATTTCTTCATAAATTTTTTCAAACAATGCCCCAAGTCAATATAGAATCTTGCCCCATTGGTGCCATTCTTGACAAAGTGTTGACCCCTCTATGGCTCGTAGCATCCTCATCACCACCCTAATGTTAAATTGTTTAGTATAAAATCTAAGTTTGAAAACATTTGTAGGTCTACTAATGCAAGTGACCTCCATCTCATCCCCATCTCAAATAGCTTACCCTTTCCTGCATCCTGCATTGTGAGTCCTACCGAAGTTGTCTCGTCCAAGTGCCAAGTGATTAAGCCTTCCTTGTGGGTCATTCCCTATGGGTCACCATCTACTCTTTCTTGTCACCTTAGCACCACTCACTAGCAACAAAGTCACTCCACCCACCTACATCATAGACTTTGCAAGCCTCTTCACCATTCCAAGTTCACAAACGAAAATGAAAAGTTAATCCTCCCTTGTGGGACACTCTCTGCGGGGGTCTATCTGTGAACCACCCCACCTCCTTTGTAATTTCTTGACATAAAAGTGACCCCATCCGCCTACACTATGGACTTCACCTAGGCCATTTCTCTCCAATACTTTGACAAAAGGACCAAGTTTGGTGGCCATGTGGACCATTCCTTGTGAGATGTCATCTACAATCCACCACTACATGATTGTCATTGGTTAACATTGGTGTCATCCTTTCCACCTACA